>JAMKCH010025959.1:0-18968 GCA_023653785.1 Ophioderma brevispina
TTTCCCCCCCCCGTTTGATCATACCTCATATTGGACAAAACGTAAATTACACTTTTTGGTCTTAAAAATTTTAAAAAAAGTGGGTGGACTATAAATGTCGTTTGAAGATATTTATTACCAACAATATCGTTTAGAACCGTGAAAATGACGTTGAAACAAATCTCAAATAAAACTAACAAAATGGGGCGGCTGTGTAGATAGAACATTATAGTCAGCCAGAAACACTTTGCACACAGCTAAGTCTATGGGGCCAATCGTGGTTTAACAAACCATTTGCTTGAACTGAAGGGCTACTCAAGTATCAAACTACTGACCACCCTTCAAGTTTTTGTGAGGTGTTTACCCTTCAAAAATTAATGAGAGAATATTTCAATCATGAAACTGAACGAAAGAGACGTACACTTGAATCACTTGATCCACTTTTCAAAATTAATGTCCATTGTACAAAATAAGCAATATTAGCCACTTTTTTGGAGAGCGCCCCTAATTTTTCAAACTTTGGAGATTTTTTAACAACGATTGGGGGTGGGCATTGGTAAACTGGCTAGTAAACTAACTATACCTGTGAATGGTTAGGCTCGAAATGTCCTATGTGTCAAGCGAAGGAATTTTGTACTGAATAATTGATTATTGGGGATCTCCGATAATAATACACCGGCT
Source organism: Ophioderma brevispina (assembly GCA_023653785.1). NCBI lineage: Eukaryota > Metazoa > Echinodermata > Ophiuroidea > Amphilepidida > Ophiodermatidae > Ophioderma > Ophioderma brevispina. Next base: position 661 of record JAMKCH010025959.1, read on the forward strand.
GCTGGAAACGGCCTTACAATGTGAAATAAGCCGGGAAATAGCGCCATGTACTGTCTACGCCTCCATCCATTATTAGTGTTTTAAAAAAGTTCAGGCCAGCCAAGTTAGAGGTTTTTTCAATTCTCAGGTGGACTATTTCAACATGACGGACATAAACGGTAGCATTTCCAGTCTCTGCCGTTAAGTCCAATCTGGGATCCCCCACTTCTCCATTACACAATCGGCTTATGATTTGGTGATAAATACGGCATTTTTTTTAGCATTCTCGTTAGCAGATATTTCCTAGACAATTACCACGTAACTGTGGCAAAAATAATCAAATTTTTGAAAATTGGGGGCGCTCTTCAAAAATGTGCAATATTCTTTAAGGTGGATGGTCCATGATTAGGATTACTGAAAACCTTTTCCCAAGATTTTGTATAAACATGCTTTCATCACCATCATTTCACATCGATATGAATCAAATATCAAAAATAAAAAATGGTGGTTCACGGTATATTTTTTTGAGAAACAATTCATCCAAAGACCTGGTTTTTAAGCTTTTTCGCCTAAAATTTGTACACAAGTCTATTGAAAATTCACATTTTTTGATACAGATTTTGAATTGTTACAAAAATCGGCTCCCCGGATAACTTTTTTTTTTTGAAAATTTGATAAAAGGTTGCGCATTATAAAATTTTTTTATCGATTACTGAAAGAAAAATATAGGGTGGCACGTTTCTACTTTTTCTGTTATTTAAAAAAGAACGACGTTTTTTTTGTGATTCAAAAATACCATTGCGGCATTACGGTGTGCAAAGCGACGTATATACTACGCAACTTGAGACCGTGTAACTACCGCGCGTATCAAAAGGCGCTCCAAAGTTTCGCAACATTTAAACTTTGTCGACTGTTACAATCCATCTGCTATAATCAAGCCAAGTATACAGGATTCTATTATCTTTTATTCGTCGTCGCCTCAAAACAACCCGCCTTGTGAGAATTTGAATGTTTTAAAGTGGCATATAAGGCCGTACGGTTACACACTTACTAAAACGTTTATTGTTTTAACAATCTTTTGAATATCCTGTTCCGATCTGATGAAAGTTGATCATTTTCGTTCCTTTTCCTTTGTCTTCTTTATTTGTTGTTTCTTATAATTTTAGAGAAAACCTCGCACTCACATTCCGTAGTTCATTATGCCTTTAAAACACGTATAATAAAATTTTTAGAACCGTTCCCCGGTTTCGTACATTTTCATTTTGCTATATGATGCCGATATCTATCTGTTGATTGTAGTTCTTTACTTTCTCTCCTTTTCAAAATTAACGATAATTTCCATCTTTCTCATCCCTTAGATGGATGCCGCAATATCATGTACTGTAAGAGGGGGTCATCATTTCCTTTCAATGGGGGGCGGGGGGCGCATAAGTGCACTATGGGGGTCAGTGATCAGATCAACCACCCCCCCCCCCAATAGTATATTAGAACATTTGTCATGATGTCCCACAGAAAGCACAAATGACATTGAACACTAGGCCTATTGAAGCTTGTAGGCGAGTTTGGAAGAACGAATATGTGAAATTAAAATTGGGGAGAATGTGAAATTTTAAATATTACGATCATGGCCTTCCATAGCATTGATTTACATTTCTCATGATGTACCATCTTGTGAGCCGTACAGTGTAAATGAAAGGTTTGAAAGTATGCACAAAGACACGTTTAAATTAGGGCGGGTCTGGGACACGTCTAATCCTATACAGTATTACATACAAACGCAAAGCTCACATTTGTTATTAGCTTTACGCGTAAATGAATTGGCGCAAATAGTACGCTACACCGGACAAATTATTAGAGCGCTGGCGTTGATCAGCAGTGCAGAATACAAAAAATGTCGTTGGCACAAGATCAAAAATTGAGAGGTACGGGCGCATTTTCCCATCCAACCTTAAGTTGTTTCAATTGGAGAGAATTTTAAACTAAAAGCGGCTTGCATTCTTTCTTGTCAGTCACTTTATCATCATTTCGGAAGCTGTAGCTCAGTGTTTAGCTATAAAAATAACTGAGGATTTTTTTTTACAGAAGAGTGAAAAAATAACTAAGTTTGCAATGACGGGGATGGTTGTTCAATGTTGAGGTATCAAATCTATGCTATAATGATCACCAACTTACATGTAAGTGCAATAGACTGACGTGTGTGAAAGGGGTTTTTCACATTTTCTAAGATGTCCAATTCATGTCATTTTGTCATTACAGCTTGGTTTTCAACGCCGTTTCACCAGGTTCCAAACAAGAGCATTGTATAATAAATTATCCTTAGTATAAATTTCGATATGTTCTAGCCACCATTGGCGAAATTGCATAAGAAAAAGTGCAAACTGTTTGGACCAATCTCTCTAAGCATTAAAAAGCATTTGTAAAGTGAACCAATTACAAATTTCAGTTGTTTCTATATCAAATTTGCATGGGAAAAAGTGTTTGGATCGCGCGGGGAGGGGGGGGAGGGGGGAGGAACATCCCCTTCACACCCACCCCGTTACAGCTGGATATTGGATTAAGAAACTATACATGTTCAACTTTATGCTTATAATTCAAAAACAAAACTTTTTAAAATTATAATTCAAAGTTTTTTGATATTAATTTAAACGGTAGGCCTACTATAAGCATTATTTCAAATGTTGTGTCAAATTTACATGGAAAGTTTGGCGGAGGCCAAGCGAACATTGTAAGGGTTCAGCGCTTCGGCAGGAGGGGGAACCCCATATTGTCCAGGGTATGGTTCTGGAAAAAATTTCGGCGCCCAAAATCTCGGACGCTCGTTATAGTAAATGCACTTAAAGCTGAATCAGAGATTTTTGAAATATAATTTTTTTTTTTTTTTTCTGGTATTTATTGAAAATAGTCAACTGAACTAAAGATAGTCCCCTAAATGCCAATTCCAAAGTTGAGATGTATCGGATTTTTCGTTTCCAGACAGTATAAACATTTATTTGTAGTATTTATAATGCCATAGGATACTGTGGATTTTATTAAATTTCCGTTTTTCTATATATGAAGGACTTCGATTTGAGCTTAGATATTTCACACAGTTTAGTATATGGACAAGATTGGTATGTGCAACAAAAAACACCAATTTCTTTGAAAATTGAGGGACGCCCTCCTCGGGAATCTCTGAGTCAGCCTTTAAACGGAAATTAATTAGCCCGCGCACCACTTTAAAATTTGCTTCCGCGGCCCTGGCCATCACACATGTTGTAAAGTAAATGCACTGCTACAGGGTATTGATTTAAGTTGCAAACATTAACCCATCTGAGGTTCAAGGTCAGTGCATGGGAGGACATGCAACATGTTTCAAGGGAAATAGTATCGCATACAATGGGATTAAAAATCAGATGCAATTTAATCTTTCAAGGATGATGAACAAGACTTACTACACAATATTGTTCTACTTCCTAACCACATGGGAAGGCTCATTGTTTCATTTTTTGAAAACACACAATTGCTTGAATCCACTGCTGAAAAATCAATTGCAATGGGGTAAACATGCAGCCAGAGCGAGCGACTATTTGAAAATGGTATTTAAAGGTGCGTGTTCCGATCCACTTTGGGCACTTACGATTTACCCGGAAGTAGTTTTTGATAAACAATGAAAGACCATATCTTTTCTCATTGTCGTCATGGAAATTGAAGCCCTTAAAATCATTATTTTATTCCCTTATGAATAAATAAATGCGTATGCACAAGCAGAGCATTGCAATCTATGCATTATTGCTTCTACCATCAAAACGCAAGTTTGTTCCCCTTGTACTGATGGGCACATGTGACTTGCCATAGCCCTCAATAAGTGAGAACCAATAGACATAGTAATAACAAAGCACCTTTAAAGGTGGGTGACCCCAATTATGGTCAAATTTTCTTACCATTTCTCCCTCACATGAAGCGAACATCTAAACAAATACAAAATTTTGAGGTCATTGGTCCAAATGTTTGGAGAGTAGAAGCAAAAATGTGTAGTTAAATTTGTCTGGCGACCGCAGTGTTTAAGTAATGTGGTCGAACGACCACATAGCATATTCTTTTGGTCATAAATAAAAATTAAATTTCTCTGGGCCTTAAATTTCAATGGTGTAAAGAATAATATGAATTTCTTTGATACCAAAATTCAAAATTTTTGAACGGGGAGGAGGTTGTTGATTGCGTCACCGACATTTAAAGGTTGCTTGTTACTGATAGTTTTTTGCGCCCCCATTAACGGAACGTAGTATCAATTTTGATATCAGATGAAAGCTTATTTTCTCACTGGCTTCTGAATTTCAACTTTCACATCCATTCCGTTCACAAGATACTTTCATTTTAGGGGTTAACCATCAATATTAGCACATTAGTGAATAGGGCGTTGCACTATGCATTATCGCGTCTCAGCAAAACTGCATGTGTGTTTTCCAAATGTATACAGTGTATACAAGTGTCAGACTCTCATATCAAGTAGATAACAAAATAGACAAAAATTGGAACAAGAACCTTTAAAGGTCCCAAGAAATAAGATAAACCTTTTCCAAATCTTTATGGGACATTCCACTACAATAAACAGGGCCAGAAAAACGAATACACTGCCAGTGACATCATTTGTGAAACTATTGATTAGGCATATGAAAGTCAATGTTATGTTTCCCGTAACCCGCCCGCGTTATGATTTTCTGCCCGCGTTTGAGATACTGAAATCCCTATTTTGTATTTTAAAGAAAATATCAAGGTTTCTTCTTGTGATCACAATTTGTGAATGTGATTTTAGTAGATAAACCAAAGAACAGTTGCAAAATCATTATTTTTAAATATAGGGTGGTGGTTTGACACCATATTGTAGCTATTAGAGCATGCCGAAGGTTGGTGAAATGGCTGTTTCTTCAAAATTACGAATAATGAATAATGAAATAGTTGCCTCATTATGATTTGCAAAAAATGTTACGGGAAACATAACATTGACTTTCAATGGCCTTATCAGTCAGTATCATGAATAGAATCACACCAGTCACCTGGAATTTTCTATTACTCTCTGAAAATCAATAGCACCCCAAATGATGTAATCACCAACCAAAATATTGAATGCCTTCTGGTCCCTCCTTGTAGACTTGACACAAATCACATCAATTCCATTTGCATTTCCTGGGACCTTTAAGCTAAATACTCAGTCACAATACAAAACTGTCACAATACAAATAAAAACCAAATTGAACACTTTTATACAGGTTTTTTTTTCTAAATTTATTGTTACTTTTAAATTTAAATACATGAATTAATTTTGTATAACTTTTTCAACAAGCACTGCTGCAAAATATATTATAAATCTATTAATCTGTTCATTTTCTCACAGATTAAGTGAAACATTAAACATTTTCTAACAACACATAATCTTCAATATGCTTTTGAACATCACATAATCCTTCATGTAGAAAAGTGAAAGCAATAAAATACAGGAATCCAGAACAGTATCGTCTGAAGCTGAAACCAAAACATCAGTTTTGGCATTGGCCAGCTGAAGCCATATCGATTTAAACTCTATTATTTTAAATTGAGATTAATCAACTTTGTTGACAAACTTGTCAAATTCATATTAAAAAAGGGACAATAGAAATTTTGGGAATACCATGAATATTCAACATTTCTTTTTTACCTCTCACGCACAGGGCCATTGCTAGATCTTTTTGAGGTTAACAGATAATCAAATGAATGTATGCTACCAGGGCCGTAGCCAGGGGGTGCGGGGGTATGATGCACCCCCCAAAAAAAAATGGCAATCTGCAAAAAAGTCTGCTTTATCATGCTGAAGTTTGCCTCTTTTTTGCCTCCAACACCAGTCCAAGGCATATTTGAATCAACTTGAAGGTTGAACCTCTAACAGATAAAATTTCCAGAAAAGTAATGGTTTTATACCATAAAATTAATGTTCAAATTGTCAAAAATGGCAGAGCTTCCGGGGGCTTCGCCCCCTGTACCCCACCAGGGGCTTTGCCTCTGGACACCAGCAGGGGCCTTAAGGCTGGTCGCGCGTGAAAGGTCCACTTCTGGAAAATCTGCCGCCCCCCCCCGAAATAATTTCCTGGCTACAGGCCGTATGCTACAGTGAAGAATCCACTTCAAACAAGCCAGCTTACAAGAACAATGCTCATTCTCTCCTTCATGAAGCAACAGCGAGAAAGGCTTGGTGCAAGCAGATGCCTATGATGTTTATTATCACAGGATGCCTGTTAGGTTTTTTATAACTTGTGAGGAAAATCCGCACCACAGGAAAAAATCAGGAAATCTGGAATCTCAGTAATGAATGAACTCCAAGACACCTTCAATTTGCAACTGTGGCCGGGATATAGCTACAAAAAACCACCGGCCGGCGGCAGCCGGCCATGTCCGGCACTTGCTCCCACAGACTGGCACAGAAGGTAATTCGGGAGGTTGCCGACCGGCACTTTTTAAACTTTCGTGAACATGAAAAATTACTACAATAAGTGGCAAATAACTCATTGTTTGTCCATAGGTGCCAAAAAGTGGTAGTAAATTTTAATATTTAAAACGGCAATCAGAGTAGCCTAGCTATATCCCTGAACTGTGCACTAGTGACAACAATTTAATTGTTTTAAAACTGCATGAATACACCATGAAATCCATATACATGAAATACAGTGTGAATTTACCACGCAACAGTGGTATAACTTGGGGGGGGGAGAATTGGAGATCTCCAACCACATCATTTACACATGTGAACACAGTAATACTGTTGATATCTTAATTAAATTTTGCTATTTACAATGTATTACTCGCTTTTATATGTTATTCTTACACAATTTGGTATTTTTGTTGTTCCTTGTTTATATGATACAATGTATTTGAATGATGTGAATACCAATCAATCACATCAAAATCAATTTGTTACTTTTCCTTATGTCATTTGAGGGAAGGAATTGGACAAGGATTTAGTGGCCTCTTCACACCCCCCATCCACACACACAAACACTAAATAATATGCCACTGCCATTCGAACCCAATTCATGCCCACAATGAAGAAATCCTAACTGCATAAAATCCCCAACATTCCCGGGAGTGTCAGTAGCAAATCCAAAACACAATATCAAATATTGAACAAACCCACCGAGCACAGTTTACCTATTACTCCGTGAATGAAAAATCCAATTTTCATACATAAGGCCTTAAAATCATAATTTGCATACTAAATTTCCCTTTTGCACTAAGGACAACAAATTCAACCATTCCATTTAGCATTAGCCTACCAAGCCCAATCCACTTTTTATCTTCTTCTTTTTTTTTAGAATCAGATTGCTTCATTACATGAAACACGTACCCTTTGAATAACATCAAAAATCGACGCTACCTTTATCCCCCCTATTCTTAATTAGTCGCGTGATTGGCTAATTAACAAAAAAAATCATCTGGCTTTATATCTGGCTAGGATTTTTAAGAATGAGGCACAAGGCTGAGTTTTTCCCTTCAAATTGGTATATATCTTTGTTTGGTTCAATTGCCATAAGCCAGATCCGCAAAGAGGAGGCGCAAAGCAAGTTAACTTTACACTGCGTGTTATCCACCAACAAGTTAGACTACTTCCCATACCTCCTTTGGTGGGCCTCTTCGGGAAGTCACACGCATGACAAAACTTTATTTGGCCCCTCCCCCTTCATTACAAATCAACCAGTCTAGCGAGAAGTGGAAAATGCTTTTTGGATAGGGTTTGTCCAAACCTAACCACAATATGGTTTTACTTTCTCTGTATATTGATTATTTGTCACAGTGGAAAATAAAGTTCGTTCACTGTTGACTTCCCCAAAGAATGGCCCTGGTTAGAAAACTTGAGGAAGCGATCAGCAATAATTGGGAATCTCTGAGTCGGCCTTTAATGTGCTGTGACAAACAAGGAAACCCGAGCTGGATACATGATCATTATTTTTGCATTCTACATGTTGTCTAATCATCTAAAATAATGTGTACACCTCAAATTCGTGATCGTCTCAATATTGTACTTCCATGGAAAGCCAGTCATGGCAGGTTAATCACTTGCGGTGTCAAGGATTTTTCATCAAGGGGGTGTGCGGAACCTATTTTGAGGTCACCATATTTAAGCTCTGCTTCAGGTTCACAAGGTCAAAGGTCACTTTGGGGTCATGACCATTAGACAGGGTCACCTCAGGGTCATAAGCATGACACTGGGACCCAATAAAATGTAGAGTCAAGGTCCAATTAATCTAAGCCTGCTTATTTCCATCAGTCTTCAGGGCAATATTATTATGTGCACGCGGTAATATATACAGAACGTCATATTATGGCCTCACGGTCAAGTGGATAGTACCCAATCTTCTACTCTGGCAACACCTATCAATGTTTAAGAATTTCTTTGTAAGAAGTTTTTACTGAAAATTATAACTGCAACTATTGTAGCAATTGGTTTTTCCTTTACCGTATCCTGAAGGTGGCTTTACTTATATGCATGCTGCTCCTCTATGAAAGTCCTGGAACCAAGGGCCTACATGACAATGTACATAGTTCAACATAATATCACCTTCTGGTTCATGTAACTGAACCATAAAGCCATGTGCTATGATATTCTGTAACATCCACAAATATACCCTGAAACAGGCATAATGCAAGTTTTAAAAGACCTGATTTATGATCAGGAGCAGTGACCTGGGTCAACATCATTGTTTATCCACACCTCCCACTACAGAAAAGGTTTAACACATTGGTTGTTAGTATGGACCCTCTATTATGGCTCTCTATAATCAATTAGGTAGTTAAGTTGTTGTCACTTTTTCATAGGGGCCAATTTAAGATACACAGGTCAATTTTAAATGCGCCCATCATGCCTAAATGTATCCGCATATGTCCGTCTAATCATAAGGCTTCTAAAAATGTATAGTTGTACCATTAATAACCACTGGTTTTGGAGTTGCAAGGGTAAACATGCTACAATGTAATAAAGTTATGTGCCAACATAATTCGTTGCAGTGACCTGCTTTGACTCATCTCAGGAAGGTAAACCATAGCATACCAAAATCTATACTTTTTGGGATTCCTCTTCCTCAGGCAATCATTTGCAAGTATAAGTTAAAATTTCATCAGAGTAACTTTCTGTTGACCCATGTATAAATGTGATGCGATCTGGAAAACCCGCCACATGTGCAAATGTTTATATTTTTGATTTTGACTCTCATTGCAAATTTTTGAATATAAGTTTCCATAACTTTTTACTTCTTTCTTTCTTCCTATGATACACATATCAAAAGTTTGCTTTATACAATCTAACAAAAAATAAGTAGCAACATAACATATTTTAAGGTATTTTCTCTTTATTTTTCACACGTCCTGTGCGCCATGTGGCGGGTTTTCCCATATAACATGTCCATCACAAATTGAGATTTCCTTTTTACCATTTTAGAGTCATTTTTCAACCTATCAAGTCTCTAACACTATGGTTGTAATGTGACAACTATACTTGATCCACAAATCGACAGGTCTCATAACAGTGCAGGAACTGCTATGGAATGTTGGCACAAGCCAACGCCAAGCGACGCAGTGGTAATATTTTGCATGGCGCATGCATTCTGGGAAACGTGTTGACTAATTGTTTACTTTTACACACGGAACGATCATAACCGATAATTCCCCCCGCCTTTTGGTGGTTATCTAAGTATAAACATCTTTGGAATCCTTATGACTAACAAATAATATGGCAATATTTTTTCAATGGTGTTAACACTTTTCTGTAGTAGGGTAAGGGGGGGGGGTGAACTCGCTTAAATTAACGCCCCTTGATCTTCTGTGCTCCTTGCTCTAATTAAAACCCAACAAATTTCTCCCTGATCAGTATCAAACCTCATACATTTCAATTTTCACACTGACAAGTAAGCTTATTCCTAGCTGACATTGGCAGCAGATGAGATCTTCTCTTCGTCTAATGCTCACGTTTGATGCCATACTCTGCCTCCGTTGTATCGGCAGCGGACTCTTCCCTGATTTGGTCTGGGTTTCGACCCCAACAGAAGTCTTTTGGCAGATCTCCTGCAAATGTCATTTTCTTTTTCACTGCATGTAGAGGAGGACCTGTCAGTGTTTCATTCATTGCTGTATGTTCTCAAATGTCTGTCCTTCCCTCTGGATAAGGTGTTTGACTGTCCTGGAAACTCTGGGCTAGTTCTGGATTCCCAAAATTTTGGTGGCGAGTATGAGCTTCAACCCCCATCATATTGATTCTAGTTCTAGAAATCGTCTCATCTCAATTCTATTGTGTAATTTTGAATCTCAAAGTTTTCTTTGGAGCTTTTTCTTGACACTTTTTTGCTGTAGGAGACATGTTTCTTGGCAGGTTGAGGGACTGTTTGTTTGTCATGGCATTCAACCAGAGCATTCGTGTTGCCTCAAACTCAGCAGATTTAATGATTCGTTCACACTTAAATCCATAGTTTGCCACCATACTGTTTGGCAGTGGCACCTCTTGATTTGCCATGTAGCAGAGTGTAGCTCCTGGTTCTTGTGTGCATGGTCCACTACTCTCACTAGTTTCGCTCTCTTGTTTTATCCTTTGAGTTGATTCGGCAAGCAGTATCTGGTAATCTCTCCGGCGGTGTCTCTTTATCACCAAACAAATTTTTAGGCAGGTGAAGCCTCTTGGAATGCCTAGCAACCTTACAAAACAAATAACATAATTACAGCAAAATGAAATACATCCGTCTGCTGCGTCCATATTTGAATGTGAACGTATTCGACATTTGGACTCTGATAAATTTGGCATGTACGTTTGTTTTGTAATCTCGACAAATTCACGCCAAATTTCAAATCTCAAAGTGGCTTAGTAGTAAAATATTATTAACCTATTACGACAATTGCATTAATCTAAATTAATCTGCTCACATAACGATGGATTTGGCGAAAATCTAGTCTGCGCAGACCCATTCCATCGTATCTGCATTTTGAAGTATTCCGCTGTTTCACATACAGATATATTTGTGCAACGCTTTTTCAGTCCAGGTAGAGTTGCTATTATGTCATTTCACATATTGACGTTTTGCCAAACACCATCACATACCGTATTTGCCACAACGCATTTGTTACTTACACATTGAAATTACTATTTTTGTCGTTTTCACGTAGTGACATTTTTTAACATCAATTTTTTCACATATCTCATTGGGGTTGTTAGTTAACAAATATATTTAAATCAACTTATTATGACAATTTTTCCGCTAAATTTTAATTGAAATATGTTTTTAATTAACATTATAGAGCAAATAAAGATCGCAATCTTCAAAGGCTTTTTTCGAAATGCGTATTTTGCAAATCTGTCACATTGTGTTTGAGGCCAACGACATAAACTACAGCAATAATTTGTGGCATAATTTCTAAAGAAACCACATGATACAAATGCTCTCTTAAACGAACAAGTCAATGCCCTAAAACTCTGCCAACTCACTTTTTTAATTCCAAAAAATTGACGAAAATTGACAAGCTAAACAATGCAGTTCTCGAACCACAGGCCCCCCCCCCGCCCGTCCGCGATAGTACATGGAGGGAATATAATTTTAAAGGATCACAGGGAGCATTGTGATGGGAAATAAGTGGTTCTCAAACCACTGAGAGGGCTGCTGCCATATCAGTTGCAATTTGAACGTATAAATGTTGACTACATTGACCTACAACTATTTTAGTTTTTTACCGTATATGACCCTAAACCTACTTGACCTTGAAATGACCTTACAATTTTCGGTTTATAATGTTGACCACATCCACAAGTTTCATGACCTTCACAATTGAGTTGTTGACCTTGAATACGCTCACGACCTTGAAATGACTTCAAAATTCTCCGCAATTATTGCTTACTACCACATCAGTTTTCTGAACCATACTACCAGTGTATGAGTTGACCTTGATGACCCACATTACCTTGAAAGGACCATCAAAATTTTTTTTGGCACTGATTTTGACCACACCCACCAAGTTTCATCATCCTAGCCATCATACTTTGTGATTTGACCTTGGTGAACCCACCTGGATCTTGAAATGACCCATCAGTTTTCATGACCATCTAACCAATGTGTAATGGATTTGAACTGGAATGACCCCACACGACCATGAAATGACCATCAAATTTTTTGGCATTAAATGTCGACTACAAGACGACACCCACCAAGTTCAATTTCAATCATCAAACCATCGCCTAAACCCACCTAACCGGCATTTGACAAGGTTATAGTATTTAATTCCATTTGGACCTTGAATACCAACACATGACTTTGAATTGACCTTCAATTTTTTCGGCACTGAATGTTTACCCCACCCACCAAAGGTTTCATCATCCTGCTGCCACAATTGAGGTTATAGGCATTTATTATCCCATTTTTGACCGCATTTGACCTTTGAACCCCATGGCAGCTTGGGTGACTCCAATGGTGCAAAGATGGGCACTAGGTGACATCTATGGTGGCGAAGATGGCACCCTACTTGTTTAGATCAAAAGATTATCATTTTACAAGGCTTATAAACAAAAAAAAATATTTTTGACGCAATTTACCCTATTTTTGACCATATTTGACCTTGACCTAAGTCAACATGACCCACTTTAAATATCCCCCCAGCCAATGCTACTTGAAGATGGCAATAAAATGTTGCTAAGAGGACACCCACACTTGCTTAGATCCAGAGATATTGCGTGGGACCGCACACACACACACGACGCAGAGGCATTTTTAATAGTCCCCCCCCCTTGCCAACTAAGGTATGTTGCGTCGTCAAGAACCTATCGATGAATTCGCTTAAATTTAACATAGCTTTTATTTTAAAGTTGTGTAGATAACAAATCTTGAAAAAAAATTAGGGGGGTACGGTACGCTCTCCGATTTTGAGGCTATGAATGGGTTTAAAAAGGGCATGTTTCGCCCAAAGTTCTACAGTATCATATGAGAAATGCACATTGCACCAACATTATTCTTATAGCAAAAATCGATTCGATAGAATTTTTTTAATTTTCACTTATGTTCAGGGTTTCATGAGATCTTTTCGAAAATGTAATAAAATAGGGGGTGCCGGGATTACTTTTCCCATAAATGGGGCAAAATATGTCAAAAAATATGTCTATTTTTTGTCACAGGGCATTGTCAAATTCGAGACGCATATGCACCATATGGGTGTCGTACCATCGCGCTGATAAAGGCGGCGATCTAACGCTGGCTTTCGCTTAACGGCCAGACGCTTCTCTCGTTAGGCGGGGCGAAGGGAAAGAGGGCGGATAAAAGGAGAGTAGTGGGAATTTATCTTTTTTCGGAAAGATGTGGGGGGAGTGCTGGCCGGATGAGCGGAGGGGGGAAGATTCAGGTAGAAAAGGGGAGGTCGAGGAGGGTAATGTTCTAATGGCTTATTAAGAGGCGGGAGAAAGTAAGCAGAGGGAGTGCGAGGAGATAGGTAGGCAAGCAGGGAGAAGAGAGACAAAAATGAAGAGAAGTGAGAAGAGGGCGGGGTGTGGTTGGCGGGAGACGGGGATCGAGAGGGATGTAAATATGCTGGTGACTGTTCAATAGTGAGTAAGTCCTTGGGAATAGGTGAATACAAGTAAGAGGGGGAAGGCAAGGATGCGAAGTACGCGCGAGAAGATGAGTTGAGAAGAGCATTGCCCAGCAAAATGAAAAGATGGCGCGGAGGGGGGTAAAGAGGGGTGGTAGGAAAATGCATGGTGGATAGTAGAGAAGTCAAAAAGAGGAGGGGGGAGAAGGAGCATTGATGGGATAAGTGAAGTCGTGCTTAAAGCTACAAGGGAGTGTCGCTGATAGAAGTCGTAGATGGAGGTGGAGTTGGGGTCGAGAAAGGGAGAATCGAAAGAAACAGGAAGGTAGGTTACGTAGGGGGGGGTGAAGGGAGGGTCGGGGGAAGAGGCAGCGTGGCGGCTGAATGTGGTAGTGTCATGGGGTGGGATTGATCCCCCAATAACACAATTGAATCCGTTTTTACTTTTTCGGGTCTGTTTTTATAGACATAAGGTCTTTCTCTAAAAATCATTTTTTAGCATTTACCAAAATAACATTTTCAAGAAACAGTAACGGCATAAGGGTTTTGGCATTTTTGAAAAGTGTGATAGCTTGAATGCAGGGGCAATTTGCCATGTTTGTTCCAGTTTTTTAATTTATTGTTGTCATAAATTGTCTGAGTTTGGTTCAATGTTTTATTGATTTATAAATTTATTAGTAATCAGTATTACTCACTTTGTTTTATTTATTCATTTATTATTTATTATTGGTATGGTTGTGTTATTATGTCAATAATCTCTTGGAAAAAAACTTTCATTGTAGGATCTGTCGCACAGGCGCTGAAGGCTTGAGGAACTGAGAACTGGTGCACGTAAGCGTCTAGCAAACGTGATTTGACTAATAATTTGAGGACATTAGAACAAAGGGTCAACGCTTTCCTAATCTTCGGTTAACAATTTTAAAATTGGTAAAATTAATTTATGCACAAGTGTTTAAAAGGGGGCAGATTCCACAGGGCGGCTGAGGGTCTACTAATAAACGTCGGATAACAGTCCCGAAAAAACACAAACTGGGCCTGAGTTTCCCGATGCACACCCCCTACATCATGTTGTGCACCTTTCCCTAATGAAGAACCAATCTTTGTAGGGTTCTTTAATAACCGAAAAAGGTTTCTGTCTGTGGCCAAGAAAATGTTCTTTGTAGACTCTTAAACTCTAGAAAACTTTAAAGGTAGTTTAATAAAGCACCCTTCAGCGTTTTTGGCAAGAAAAAAAAACGGATTATTTTTTTGGCCACGAACATATTTTAAGAACCCCCGGGTTTAGAAACCAAAAACTTACATTGCCTTTCACGTTGCTTAACTTTTTCAAATACGTAACAAATCCAAAAAAGAACCTGGAGGTTCTCGTAGAACCTTTATGGTATAAAACAGTAGGCAGGGTGCTATATGGGCTAAAAATAGGGTCTAAGTTGAACCATTTTCTCTATGAGTGTTTTGTACATATTTTTCCATACCTGCCTTCCCATATTTGTCTAGTGATTTAGAGTCCCAAAAAAAAACTAGCTCTGATATTTTTAAGCGATGCGTTGGGCTTCAACGATTGCCTGATGGCGCCGGTCTCCCTTCGTTTGTTTGAAGTTTACTTGCGAATTTTTTTTTTTTAAGTGTCTTTTTAAGAAAATAATCTTCTTTTTCGGCTCACCAAAACATTTTTTGTTATGGAGTAAAGAAATGGCATTGTCAAGTCTGTCTTTATCGCTTTTCACAACACATGCATTTGTAACGCGCTGAAAAAACGATCAAACGAGTTCCTCCTCCGCGAATCTGCGTAAGCGCCATACGCACATCCCCAACAAGGCGCAAGTGTAAAATTGGAATACGCAATGCGAAGTAGCTGAGCTAAGTTCTCTTACACGCAAACACTTAAGTTGCCGGGGGACCAATAAAAAAAAAAATCAACTTTTACCTGTACAAAACGGCTTATTAACTTTAAAAAAAAAACTGTTCAGGTACAGTTTGTACCAGTGTCATAAAATGATAAGGTGGAGTCTTCTTTTTGTCTATACACTCTAGCACACTAAACTTTGAAATATATCGGTTCTTGGCTCGGCAAGACCAATTGAATTATGTGCTGTATGCTCAATGAGGAATTGGATGTTGGATGGTGTCAGTCTACCATCGCTGGGTGACCCTTTACAATTTGGGTGATTGGTGTCCCTGGTTACCCCCAGGTATATCCCACCCGCAGAACATCCGAGTTGATTATAGTCACAGCTGGGAGTTAATAAGTAATAACAAAGTCTGAATTTATTGTATTTGTAATCCTTATGATTAAAGGCATGGGACTGAAGATTCACAAGGTATATAAGTTTGTTAGTGTCATAGACCGACCAAGGAAGTCCTCTTTATTTTATTCTCATACGGGGAGCTCTACTTGGATCATTGAGTCCCCGGTTTCGTGGTGTGGCGCCGACCTCTTTTTCTGGGGGGGGCAAACTGGGGAGGAAAAGTGAATCTTGTGGGGGGGGGAGGGGCAAAGTGAAATTTCTGGGGGGGCAAAATGGAAAATTTGGATTTTTGCACCAATTTTGGCCCAAAATCGCTGATTTTTGGCCCCAATCAATCACTGATTTTTGCCCCAAATCCTTCATTTTTCTTTCGACCCTCCCCCAGGGGGGGGGGCAAACTGGGGAAACTGGGGGGGCAAGAAAAAATTTGGGGGCAAATGCCGCCCCCTGGCCGCCACTGCCAGTTGAATCCCGGCTTGGCAGGAACAAGAGAATGTCACTGGTATTGTCACAAAACTGTCGATCTATCACTGTGTAATTCCTCACCGAGGTATACCTGTGACTTAGTTCTCGGCCCTGCCAAAAAAACCGTGACTCAAACTGGGAACGCATTGGTCCTCAAGTTTGAGCACACGCGAATAGAGCTAAAGAAGGAATTTCCCTGTTCGGTCTATTGACACTAACAAGCTTACACGTGGTGACATACCCCTTTTCCTCACATGGCATGTCTCGGGCCTTACTCCTGCTTGATACAAGGTTACGTAATTGAAATCCTTCGATCCCACGATGCCACCAATTTGTCACAAACCGCAATCTATCTAACCGAGATACCAGCGACTTATTTTCGGCCAGGCAAGACCGGTACTTCGAACCCAGGACCCCATCGGTCTCACGTCGAGCGCACAGTGAATAACGCTAAAGAGGAACTTCCCGTTAGGTCTATGACACTAACCTGCTTATACTCATGACATTATCCTCTGTGAGGAAATGGAAATGTCAAAGAGTGCAGTTACATGTACTCCTCAGAACAATCATTGTTCATGCCTGCAAGCTGGGGAACATTATCTCAAAAGATCTCAGCATCATAAGACTGCTATTGCTTAGAAGAAAAATGCTGACATGAAGGCTGGGCAACAACCTCTCAGAAGATTAACACCTTCACTGACAAATTGGTCAGAGAGGGAACTAAGTACATTTCTGTTGTCTCTCTTTTGGGATTTTGGGCTCGGGGCTGGCAGATACATGTAATACCAAATAATCCAAGGTTGTGTGTTGCATAAGACTGTCTAAAAACCATTGCAAATAATAAGGATTTATAGATACATGTAGGTTGACTGCCAGGATTTGCTTTGTCTCTGCTAAATCATTGTTAGCTGTAGTTTCACTTCCAACCTAAAAAAGATGCAAAAAGCGATACTTGCAAGAATAGCTACATACTGTGGTCGACTGGTCAGCAAAGGTTCGAATTCCGGTGGGGACACTTGTTGGGATTTATTCGGGTACATAATTCTAGATTTGATCTGTATACCGGATGATTAAAATACAGAATACCACTCTCCTCCATGGTTCACTTGGAAATGGGCAAATTAATCATGAAAGCATCCCGTCCTTCAGCTGGGATGTTAAGTTGTAGGTCCCATGTACAGCGAGTCACTATATCGCAGCCAGTTTCTAATTAAGAGAAGGGTGAAAATCCCTGACTGTTCACAATCCGCCCCCAGCCTCAAAGCAGGCCATGTTCGGAGCGTCTTTATCATGGTTACACGCGGCCCCCAGAATAGCTTACTCTGCTGGATAAATCCTGATACCTCAACAAGCCATTATCAATGACATGCGCATACGCAAAGAAGAATTACATGGCTATCCTAACCCATGAGCACTACTTGCCTTTCACACAGCATTTCTGATAGGCTAAAGAAGTTTGTCTCTGGTCCCCGCGCGCATAGCTTTTAAAATCAAAATTTGCGCGTAGCGCTACGTGCTGCTGCGATATATATAATTTTTTTTGACATAGACTATTGGCGGGGCACTACGGCACACAAGAGCTGTCTCTACACAGCCCATGGGTATCACAGTTCCGTAACGCTATGGGGATTTGGTGAGGAAATTCTAAATTTTAGAAAGTTAAATTGTTCAATTGTATTTAAAATTTAATCAAAACATACTATTAAGCAGTGATGGCGTTTTTTAGCCTTTAGATTCTTGATTTTGTTTCAATCGAGTATGTTTCTAATAATTACAAATACATTAAGGATGAAATCAGGATCCCAAACTTAAAAATTTTTATATTTTGCTATGGCATTGCTACAGAATTTGGCCACGTCTCTCCTTGATATGATGGAAGCAGCGGCAATGATTTTTTCCAGGCAATCAAGCCCTTTTATCTTCAATGCAGACCTGTTCTCGCCAGGTGCGGGATGAGTATGGGAGACCTGGTTGGCACAACCGGATTGTGATTCGAGATTTTGGTACAGAGGCAGGAGAGCATGCAAAAAAAAAAAGCGCATAGAACATAGCCTTTTTTCT
>JAMKCH010025960.1:0-19162 GCA_023653785.1 Ophioderma brevispina
TTGCGTCTCCAAAGATTATTCCAGTCTCGGCATAAACGCGTGGGTCCTATGCATCCTTGTGGGCTGAATGACTCAGTTTTTTGCCTGTCGACTAGTCGACGATAAAGAGTCGCGACTACGACTATCATGGCGACTATCGATAGGTCAAAATTGGCACAAAATTGAAGCTTAAAAATGTGTTTCGGAAACACCAAAAAACGTAGCACAGCAATTCAGGGTTACTGATATTCAACATTGTACACAAATCAAACGCAGAAAGCACTTTATTTTCTTTTCTATGCAAGAGTAAACAATCGTAAAGTTTAATAAAATGAAAAGCGCTAGGTTTTGTCAATGTCATGATTTATTCACTTACCTCAAGGAAATTCCTTTGTCCTTCCATGACAAATAAATGCAGCAAAGAGAGGTTTGTGTGATGGCATTGGCCGACAACTCGATTTATTTTGAGGACATTTTCAATACAACGAGCGCCGTACCAAACGGGGAGAAAAAAACCAAAACCCGAAGTCGCAAGAAGTGGATCTTGATTTTTTACCAACACGGGATTGCAAGCCTGCCAGACGATGGTGGCCAGCCTCTTTAAAACACAGCAACCAGCCAAAGCAATCAAAATAGACACGCAAGACAGACACAAAATTAGCGCTGTGATGTGGATGTGGTGTATTGAGTTTATTTTTTAGCTCCAACGGTTTTTGGAATAAGAAAAAATGCTTTATACATATAAAACAAATTTAAAACATCCACAAATTTGACAAAAACATAAAATTATGGCCGACTCTATAACATGGGATTTCTGGCCGCACCCCCATGCCCGCAGTGCAGTGCAGTGCTTTGACCAACGGCAATCGGCCAAATTCTGCGTCTGTGTTTAGAATGGATCCACCCCGCACAGGTTAACTGCCGACGCAAGTGGTAGTCTAAAGACACTCGGGGGAAGCCCCCGAATCTTCTCGCTACCTTCGTACGCTCACCTAAATAGAATACTAAACCATTTTTTTAAATTATCTGCGATTGAAGTATGACATAGCTAGGTCTTCTTCACTGGTGCTTCAAGGGACCATTCTCCGTTTAAAGTGTTCAAGTGTGGTCTCCAAAATGACGAAATATAACTATTAAGGAATATCTGAAATCATTGAAACTGTAAACTTAATATTTACAGAACAGAACACGGAACATGCATGGGTGATCTTAAAATATAATCCAGATTTTAGTAAGTGCCTAACGTTTACACTTAAGTAACGTATCTGTCGTAACGTATCTGGCCGTCCTTTTCCTTAATCGTGCCGTTCTTGATGAAAGTACAATGCTTCACCGACTTAGTCCTATACGTATCAGTATTACCTTCATACTAAAGCATGGTGTGGTCTGCGACTTTATTATCACCCCAATAAAAATTTTGCAAGAGCGTAGCAGGAGGGTTGTAGTATCTGTCACGGTATGAACGTAACAGGAGGGATTCTTTCATTCTAGGGCTGGAAATTGTTACGTTGAAACCAGAGTGTATGCAAAACAGTAGAATATAACATTGACATCTTCTCAAGTTGCACAGATGGAACATAGGTATGCAGTTCGGTTAGGCAGTTTGGTAAGCCATTCGAATTACGGAACATATCGGTCTGCAATGGGGCGACAATGCCGCAGAGAACTCTTGCGAACTTTAATAATCCAATAGTATCATGTTTTAAACTTAAACAATTAGTGCATAATGCTGAGGCTGATAAAAATGGCAAATGCAATCTGTGATCTGCGCTCTTGTGTAACGAGCAGGGACACATTTTAAAGAACGAATTTGGGCTGGCTCCAATGGCGAAAAGCAAGAATCAGGCATCTTTGGCCTTATTGCTTGATACTTTCTCATTCGGTTACAACATCTAGTCCGTACATTTTTAAGTATAATTTATCTTCATAAACATCATTCTTAAAGGCCAAAACAAGCTTTACAGCATATTGGCAACATTTTTTTTAAGTCGCGCCCCAATTTTCAAAATTTGATATTTTTGCACAGTTCCACAATGGGTAAATTGTCTAGGAAACTATACCGGCGAACGAGAATTGCTAAAAATGCGTACTTATCACAAAATAAGCGATTTTGTAATTAGAATTGGGAATTGGGATCCCAGATTGGGACTTGACGGCAGAGCTGTAAATGCTACGTTTATTCCATGATGAAATAGTGGGCCACCTCGATAAAATACCTCTAACTGACTTGCCCGAACTATTAACACAACTATGGTTGAGCGTAGACACGTGCATGTCGCTATTTCCCGGCTATTTCACATTGGAAAGGCCGTTTTCAGCAACCGTTGAAGTATTATCGGGATCCCCGATAAATTATTCGTACACTTCCTTCGTTTGTGACACATAGACTTTTCGATCTTAACCATTCACAGGTATCTGACTAAGCCAGTTTACCAATGCTAACCGTGTAACAAATCTCCAAATTTTTGAAAAATTGGGGTCACCCTTCAAAAAAATGTGCTAAATTGCCTTTAAACTGTGCATGACGTGGCTACCCTAAAACGACTTTTGAACACTTTATCGTAGAATGGACCTCAAGTTCAATTGTGAACATTGATGGACATCAACACAATAAGACTCGTTCCCACCCCTCTAGTGTGGTTTTTATCGTAAAATATTGTAGAATACATGTCAAGAAAAAATACAAACTGAGCGACTGGTTGTGCATCGCGGGTCATGGAGTATAGGCTTGCGATTTCAACAGTGATACTGATATAATGTATTAATCTAAGCAAAAACATGCATTTACATTTACGCAGGGGAGTAATCTTAAAGGTAATGTTAGTATAACCACTTGAATATTCGTGCAGTGTAGAGCTTTTCTTAGATCATTTTTAACGCTTTCTGAAGTTTCATTGAAAATAGTCGCCAAGTAACAAACAAAAGTCGTAGTCGCGACTTTGGCCAATATCACGACTACACTTTGTGCGACTAGCGGGGCAGCCCTACATCATTGATGCTCGCGTTTACTTTCCATGTAGTTTTTTGTGATTAATGATATAATCTTTTCACATTCTGCAATGAAAGTTTTCCACTGTTTATGTTCATGTATTTCTGTCAATAGCACTAGAAATCCTTCATTTTCACAATCTGACATTTTATTGAGGGGTGTTGTTCATCGGTGTCATTTCATGTCTTTCTTTTAATTAGGGACTAGAAACCTTCTTTTCACCGCATTACCAACATTTTTGAGGTTTTTCACCTGTATGTGTCATTCCATGACAGTTCTTATTACCAGCAAGAATAAATCTAATGCTGAACATTTGTGAGGTTTTAAACCTGTATGTGTTATAGCAGTAAGTAATGCCTTTTCACCTCATCGTTTCATTTCATTGTTTCTTGCGACTAGCCAAATGAATTTCTTTATAACAATCTGGCATATGTGAGGTTTTTCATCTGCGTTGTGTGTGTCATTTCATGTTTATTCTTGTTAGTAACACGAAGGAATTTCATTCCAATATGACCATTTTGAAGTTTTCACCTCGGTCTTCATTTAAGATATTCTTGTCCAGTAACCCTAATGAATTTCTTTTTGCAATACTGGCATTGTGAGGTTCACCTGTATGTGTCTTTCATGATTTTATTTGACAAGCGTTAGGGAATCTCGTCTCACAGTGCTGACATTTTGTGAGTTTTTTCACCTGTATACTGGTGTCATTTCATGTCGTTCGTGCTATAAGCAGAATAAATTGTCTTTTCACAATACTGACATTTGTGGGGTTTTTTCACCTCTTGTTTCATTGCCATGATATTTCTTGTCCAGAAAGCCCTAATGAATTTCTTTTCACAGCTTGACATTGTGAGGTTTTTCACCTGTTGTGTCCCTTTCATGATTTTTCTTCTGACCAGCTGAGGAATCTCTTTTCACAGTGCTGACATGTGTAAATCTTTCCCCTGTATTGTCCTTCATGTCGTTTTTTTAGTAATTAGCAGTAATAAGCCCTTTTTGCAATGCTGACATTTGAAGGTTTTCACACATGCTGGTCCCTTTCAATGGGTGTTTTCTTCTTAATAACAACTTAAAATCTCTTTTCACAATACTGACATTTGTTGAGGTTTTTCACCTGTATGAGTCATTTCATGTTGTTTCTTATTACCAGCACTAATAAATCTCTTCCCACAGTGCTGACATTTGTAAGGTCTTTCACATGTATGTGTCCTTTCATGTTGTTTTTTAGTATTAGCAGTAATTAACCCCTTTTTGCAATGCTGACATTTGAAAGGTTTATCACCTGTGTGTCCCATTTCATGGTGTTTCTTCTTAAAAACACTTACAAATCTCTTTTCACAATACTGACATTTGTGAGGTTTTTCACCTGTATGTGTCATTTCATGTTGTTTCTTATTACCAGCAGTAATAAATCTCTTCCCACAGTGCTGACATTTGTGAGGTTTTTCACCTAATGTGTCTTTTCATGTTGTTTCTTTTGACTAGCAGTAATAAATTTCTTCCCACATTGCTGACATTTGTGAGGTTTTCACCTCTATGTGTCATTTCATGTCGTTTCTTGCTATAAGCAGTAATAAATGTCTTTTCACAATACTGACATTTGTGAGGTTTTTCACCTGTATGTTTCATTTCATGTCGTTTCTTGCTATAAGCAGTAATAAATGTCTTTTCACAGTGCTGACATTTGTGAAGTTTCCTCCTCGTATGAGTCAACTCATGTAGTTTTTTGTAAAAAGCAACAGTAAATTTCTTCACACAGTACTGGCATTTGTAAAATATCTCTGTGTTAAACCAATATGGTCTGATGCTCCTCTCGTGGAAATGAACATGAGATAGGTAACGTGGTACATTGTCAAAATGTCGTCTGCAGTATTTGCACACGGGTGGTTTAAGCACTCTCCATATTTTCTTGTCATTAAGTTCCATATCTGAAAGTGAAAAGTTCATTTGAGAGTCAATGATGTTACACAAGTGGGTTAAATTTCCTCTTGTAGAAATGACAGTTTCTCACCAGTTATTTCATGTCTCTCTCATTTGTGGGTACATGTCTCACCTTTATGTGTAATTTTATGATTTTTTTCCTTTCTCTATCTGTGATAACACATCACAATATCGGCATACTTTTGTGAATTTTATTACAAGTGTTTCTGCTGTGAATTTAGAATAAATCTCTTTTCACAGTACTGGCATTGTGAGGTTTCACACCATAGACATGGCACACTTGCAACAAGAGATTTTGGGGTTTCTATATATTGTGTCATATGTAGTGATTTCATATAAGACCCGTAATAGATTTCTTAACCTTGTATTTGGCTACGTATACAGAAATGCCTTGAAAGTGAAAAACAAAAGGCAATTTGCACCCTTACATCCCATATATCCCCACCTCCACATCCCAACTCCGCAATCCCTCTAGACACCTATATATATATATATATATATATATACAGACCAAACTTCAACTCCCCCAACTTAAACTCCCATTTCCCAACTCCCCACCCAAACCCCAAACTCCTCTCCATCCCTAACCCAAATCTGCACCCCTACAGAGGTGACACTATGGACTCACAGATATCTAAGCTTGTTTTCAACACTTTTTGGTCCATGTACTCAATATAGCTATCATTTTTCTTGCTTCAATACGTTTGCTTTCTAATCATGATTCTGTCTGTCTCTCTCGCTCTTTCATTTTTATTCCTATCAATTTTTTATTTTTTATTTTCCCCCGTTCCTGCAACTGCTCTTTCTCGCAGATACTCTCTCTTTCTCTCTCTCTCTCTCTTCTCCCCACATTTGGATGAATGTTACATGATAGAAAAGTGCGAGTTCTCATATGATTATTTGCTCAGCAATAAACAAGATTGGTAGTTTCACAAATGTGCAACAAGACACTGCTGGGGTTTTCAAAATACTGTCTAAGTGGAAATTTTCCGCTTACAGATATTTTCGGCAGATTTTTAATGTTTTGCCGAATGCGCGAGAATTAATTTCACAGCATTGACATCAATGCAATACAAATGTATTGAAAAAAGTTAGTTCCAAGGTTTTTTATTTTTGTTTTATGTTCACTGCGTGGAAATTAGCGAAATAAAAACCTCGGGAACTTTCCACTTATACAGTATTTGTCACATTTTTCTTTCATATGGATAAGACCCATAATAGAATTCTTGCCTTGTATTTGGCTTGATATACAGAATCCCTTAACAGTGAAAACAAAAAGCGCCCCTATGGCCTTTGGGGTTATGGACTCCCTTACTGTACCTTTTCCCTGTATTGTCGATTCATATAGTTCTCTAGTTCCTGGTTTTACATTCTAGGGCATAGGTAAGCCCAAAGTCATTTTTTATCTATGGGGATCAATATTCATATTTTTATCTTTTGCATAAATCTACAACTACTTAATTTTTGGAGATGGGTGAATTAAGTTAAGTGCGATTCATTATTAGTGGGCGGGACAAAGCATGCAAACATGCAATATCATTGGTCATTGCCTCTATCTAGTGGCATAGTTGCATGTGTGGCATGTGTACGCGCGCTTTATATGATTATACCAGTGCAAGCACTAGTATGGGTTGGTTCGTTTTGACAGGGGGGAATAGTTTTGCCTTTTTAAGGGGGGGTCACTGGTCATTGACAAGTGGATATGAGTGACCATGGGGTTTCAAAAAGTACCCTACACAAGTAGTTTGATTGATCTGAAAAGTACCCCTAAACAAGTATGACAAGTGTAATTAAATCTGACCCTTCACAAGCATTTTGAGCCAACATACTCGCCTCATAGCCGCTTTTGACCATAGCCAGAAGTCGAGAATCGAATTTCAAAATTTGGTGATAATATCAGTGCATAATGATCTAGCTATTTAACTAGTCCCAAAGGACTGCAAAATATCTCACACAGGCTTTTTTTTTACCGGAACTACCTACCATTCCCCCAAAACAGTTAAACACGAGCATGCTTTGTTGACTGCCCATTAAACTTCATAAAAGAGTGGAAGGGCACACAGCATTAAATTTAAATAAACTCTCCATTGAAAATACATGTAAAAATACCACAACAGTAATGTTCTTCAAAATTCACCAACAACTTGTCAATATCCAGTTCCCAAGATGTGTTTTTCCAGCTACATACATTTCAAGAAATGATCATCAACTTAAGTACCAGATCCCAACTACAACTACAGATCTCTACAAGTTTGCCTACTACCCAAGGTCCATACGTGTTTGGAATAAAACCTTCCAGCTCAAGTGTGTCACCATTTCTACTTCTACTGGCCTCGGCCTTTAGAGACGCAGCCCTACCAGCCATCAGAGCTTTGCTCCTCCGTCTGGCCGCAAATTGATGTAAACGCATTCATGCCTCCTGTATATAGTGAACGTTTGTTCTGTTTTTGACTGTTTTTGTTGAATGTGCTTCGCAGTTTTTTTGGCAATGCTGGCATCTTCTACTTTTTACTTGCAACCTTGTGGCTGGAGACGCCATTTTCGCACTTCATTCTAGTTTAGCTCACCGAGCTGGGCACTACGGATAACATAACCAAGTACCAGTACGCACATCCGCGCCCTCCGATTTACCACCCTGTGGTAAAATATTTTGAGCATGTTTTGAATATTCATTTTCCCTATTAAGATCACAACTGACACTTTCAAAAGAATTGCAATTTTTTTTTATATAATCTAGTACAGATTCTAAGAAAAGGTGCATATGCAACATGCCCCCGGGGAACAGCGGCCACACACTGATTTTGAGCCGCTGTATGCCTCATAGCCGCTTTCGACCAGGGCCAGAAGTCGAGGGGGCCTATATAGTTTCTATTACACATGGCACTTCCAGCGTCATGGACATTAATTACACGAGACCAATTTTTTCCTGCTTTAAGTGCTCTATTTAGGGTTATTTCTAACTCTGGCATTTTGGGTTAGGTTTGTTAATTGCTTAGTGACTGGGTAAAACTGTACCTCTCATCCGTTTTTGTTGGGAAGCCATCACTAATTATTACGACAGGAGTTATGCAAATGAGCGTCGTGGAACATTACGCAGAAAAAAACAGTTTTGCGCAACACTATCACAGTTCAACTAAATACATCTTCAATGATATCAATGCCAAGTCATTCAGAAAAGGGTATATGCTTGGTATTCCTTTATCTGGATTGACCAACAAAATTAAACGTTCTGTTCTTACACATCGGATTTCAGTAATGGTGGGCTAAGGATGTTTAATACTAAAGCCCGAGTGGGCAGTCACCAATATATGTGGATTAAAGATTTTTCTGGCTCCATATGAGGCAGGTTGGAAGGATGTTTTGAATTATTATCTAGGCACGAGAGGCGGTATCTCAATGTTTAGCTCGAATATTGATATTCCAAGGTTCCGATCAATCTTCCACCCTTCTATTCAACTGCGTTTACGGTGTGGATGCGATATTAGGTACCAATTGTATCCCTGACAATGCCGAGTGTGCCAATTGCAAAATTTTATGGCACATCGCTTCATTTTATAGGGAAAAATCTTTGTATTTTCGTGACTGGGCTGAGCTGGGGTTGAATCGATTGGGGATCTTTTTGATAACATTTGTCGCATTGAACTTTTGATCAATACTGTTTAAAAAGAGGTGCAATTTTTTGAAATGGTACGGCGTCATCAGCTCAATTCCAATTCTCTGGCGTAATATATCGCACCTGTAAATTTGTTAACCGTCATGATAATCGGTTTTTAAATTGGTTTTCTCAGGGTGTTGGGCGCAGGAAATCTGGAATCATCTATTGCACATGATGTATATAACATTTCAACAATACTGTCAACGCACACAGGTGAAAGTGCGAGTAGCTTGTCCGGTCTGCAAAATAAGTATAAGTTTGAATGAGATTTGTGCAGTGCAATAAAAGTGTATAATAATCTCCCATTTAAGGTTACATTACATAGTAATCTACGATGGTGGCATTTTCAATTATTCATAATATTGTGGCCAAACGCATGCTTGTCGGTATCGTGGCTGGTTAAGTAACGATGGGCTCTGTCCCTTCTGCCAACTGCTTCGGCGATCAGGTGCACCTCTTTTTTGAATGTACACGAGCTGTTGAACTTTGGCATTTATTGAAAAATTGCTTCCCTTTTCTCTTCCGGTTTTCAAGTGTGGCAGAAATCATATATGGTGTTTTCGGCACCAAAATTGACC
The DNA here is from genome assembly GCA_023653785.1 of Ophioderma brevispina. NCBI lineage: Eukaryota > Metazoa > Echinodermata > Ophiuroidea > Amphilepidida > Ophiodermatidae > Ophioderma > Ophioderma brevispina. Next base: position 9,143 of record JAMKCH010025960.1, read on the forward strand.
AGGATGACGAGCTACTCGTGAACCATTAAAATACTTATTTTAGAGACGTTGTCTTAAACTGCTCTATATGCGGTGACCCTCCAACATTAAATTCATGATGATTTCTATCTGTTTAAATTTAATCTTGAAAAGTTATTGTCACAGAAGAGCTAAGGTGGATTTTATAATAGAAAATGGAATAGGATTCTGGAGAAATTTATTAATATATTGCCATTTTGTATATGATCTTTCCTCCCAATTTGGCACCCCCGACCGCACTCTAAACCGTTGGGAAAGTGATTTATTCTCCTTTGGGACTGCAGTTGGGGGCTATGGTAGAGAGGGATTGGTACAAGTTCTTTTGTTTTTCTGGGGTCTTCATAATGGTGTGTACCCAATTTTTAAATTTTATCCCTTTTAGTGCTAGTGTGGTACGGATGGATTTGTACTTTTCATTTAGCAAAACAACAATCGTGGCAGTCCTAGGGTATTATAAATCACTGAGGTTTGGAGAGCGCAAATCGTCTTAGGGTTACATTTAAATTTAATTATTATCTGCTCTTTATTGATGGCCTTGCCTGATCGATCTGGATAATCTGGTTAATTGTTAACTGTATTTTTATTTAATGGGTACTCTGCAGTATTTTTGTTTTATTTGAAAAAAATTAAAAATATTAAAAAAAAAAAACTGATAAAATAATTGTTACAACAAGACAAAAAAAAACTCTCTGAATTTAGAGTTCATTTTAACTGCAAAATGCAGTATAGTGTTAATGGTAGAGTGTACGCTAGCAAGACTATATATCTTCTATCAACTAGGTGATCCTCGAAGAACTCATGGACTTACACTCCAACTAACTATAGTCTCTTCTTTCTAACTTTTTGCTTAACTTACAAAGCGACATATGGCATAAAAAATATTCGACATAATGAAAAAGGACCGTCCTTACTGAAATCACTTCCACCAGTTTGAAAACAATTGGATGTTTACTTCTGTAACACAATAGTCTTTACAAAAGACAAGCTCGCTGAGTGCTAGTGTTTGACAGGGTAGGACATGCCAACATTACAGCAACAGCGAATTCACAAAATTCTAAGGGAAGTGTATAGCTAAATCTTGTATATTTATTGACCTCCTTGTAGAACAATAGTCATATAGCTCTCTGATTTTGATAATTACACGTCTTTCAAATTGTATGGCAAGTCTTTCAAACACCGTGAGAAAAGAAAAAAAACAAAAAAAATATGAAAAAAAAACAAAAAAACAATTCCAGCAATCCATTATTATTTGTTTATTGCAGTATGTGACATTTTGCCTTTGATAACGAGTTGAAACATTTGTTTTATCAGACATTTTATATATGGGCAGTATTTGTGATGTTTGTGTCATTTTTGTTATGTTGTAATAGTACGACGTATAAAATGTTCATAACTTTGAATGATCTTTAGAGAGCGATGGAATAGCAACAGCTCAATACAAGTATCGAGGCTGGTATTTTTCATCTGCACTGGCAATATAAGCTAATTTTGCACACATATGCCTAACGTGCATTTTTGCTATATGTATGATTATTACTGGATTTTTTGGTAATTAAGAATCACACTCTTAAGATATCTCTTCGATATTTTTGAACTTACTTTTTTCCTTGTTTTCTGGATTTACCGGATATCACAATTGGGGTCATTTGTATTCAGATTAGTATCACACTAGAAAGGAATGACTCCTACATTCACTTTGTGTTGGAAAAAATGAGACTCCTTCGCATTTAACAATTTCATTAATTATGGTAGATGTTTATAATGCAATAAGTGCAAAAGTTATATACAAACGAGCTATGGTATAGGAATTGTATTGTTATTAAAATAGATGAGAATTTGCAATTTGCCAATGATTACTAATGCCATGCTTGTTGATGTATTGACAGTCCATGAATTGCAAATCATTGGTATTGTAAAACAGTCCCACTTATATCATTGTAAATAGTTAGTTCACAGACGTAATCAACCTACATAACTGTACTTAGGCTAAGACGTGCAATTTTTCTGTTTACTGTTGTAAATGTTTTAACTGATTTGGTTTACCACTATGTTGGGTACCTATGAGCATATCAGATATCAAATCTTTTTGCTATCCAACTTCTAGTGGTTTTAGCAGTTGTCAGTTGATTTATTTACGATGCAATAATTGCTATATGTCATTCATCATCATTTGGCAAACTTGGTGGCACACATGTTATTTTGTCGTCCAGAATATGTAACCGTTCATATTGCACGCAATTTTCAGGCAAAGTATTACAACATTGTGTTCCGTTGGTTTGGTATTTATTACAAATCCGATTTATAGGCCTACTTGTTCGTATTTTCTTTCATTTGTAGAAATGGTTGTGTTACACTCAGATTTGTATTCAGAACAATACCGTGTTAATTATAACATTATCCCGCCAATCATGTAGACCCAAGTATTTCTTAAAGTCAGAATCAATGGCACAAAACCTCCTGCTTGTCCCATTGGAGATGCTTCCAGAACTATTACAGCATGAGAATCGACAACAATATAGTTGTCGCCACCCTTGGTATATTACTGAATATGTATTTGCCCCCCTTATGCAACATGTGTGGAGAAAGTTGTCTACAAATAAGATGCATTTCCGCGGCAAGCTAGTCTGACATGTTGTTAACATAATTTACGTTGCTGTTGTAATCAATCACACCATAAATGAGATCTGTGCAATACTCTATTTGATAGGTTGACCTATTGGCGTTATAGGTGATATAGTTCGTGGAAGATATCCCAGTAAAGATATCTACTCTAGGTCATTTATGGAGTGTAATTAGAAATACTGTTTGATATACGTAAGTACCTTCAACATTGGATGTAATAATTTTCGACATTCCATTTTTGTACTTGAAGAACTACAGATTGAAAATTAAAATATAGCGCAATTACTGTCCCCTGTCTACCAACCAGCAATCAGACCCAAATCGAACATTTCTTTGTTGGTAAGGGTCCACTACACGTGTCCATATTCAGTTATTTCCTGGGCTTCTTCCTTCACTGTGGTCAATGTACTCATTGCATTGGCAAAGTTAACGCATCAATATAACATTACTCAAATACTGATGATAATGGCCACCTCATAAGAACATTAATTTCAGAATAGTCCACAACGATCAACATAAGTTCTCATTAGAATTACGATTAGAGGTAATGTTACTCATTCTAATTTAACAACATTGTCGAGACACACGTTTGTAGGCCTACTTCTCAAAATATCTTCTCTAACACAGTTTGCAAAGTTCGTTGACTTCTAGTTGCAGTGTTTTTCATTTGGCAATCTGAAACTTTCAACATCCTAATTCCAAATTACTTGTTATGATGGGGTCATGGTTTTTGGTTTTCGAACTCCTGAACATTGTGGGTCGTTTTCATAAATAGATCCTAAATATTTTCAAAAAACCTTCAAACTAAGAAAACCATGTTTTTACAATGGCGTCTACTTTCTATAGCGTCGCGTAACCACAATTTACTCATTCGATATTTTTGTTAATAATGCGGGCGAACCAACTATTCAACACAACGATTTCATACTTTCAATTTATGACGCTGTATACTTGTTTTTTGTGTTCAAATTAATTTGTACATTTTAACATATTTTCTTTATACACCATATCACGTTAACAGTTTTCTTGTGAAATATTTGTATTAATATCCTAGCAATTCTTTTCCCTTCCGCTTAGGTAATAACGGTTTATCACGCAAAAGTGGCCGGCAATCGTGCAGAACCACTTCACTCACATTCTTCATATCAGTAGTATTAATTTTACCGAAATAAATTGTATGCAATATTTTCCAAAAGTAATACCCACCTTTTCAGTAATAATAATAGTAATACATTACGTAACAAGCGTAACTTCCCCAGTGCACTAGTAATGGACACGTATGCTATTTTCAATAGCAAAAATCTTTGCCTTTTATTCGGGTCCGCTTGGCAATTCGTTCATCTGACTGTCATTATGGCAATTATCAATTACTAAACACAGTTTCGCCCCCAACATCTTATTATCCCTCACCATTTCACAGGGTTCTCATTCAAAAACAACGACAATGTGCTTTTTCAAAAATTATTTTACAAATCAGTGGCCATACACCCAACCCGCTTTCCACATCACGAAAAAACATCCTTCAATATAAAATATACACCACATTGCCACACGTGATATTTACTCAGCACTATCATTACATTCAATTCAAATCTTGTCTAATATACAATACGAATGACTAGTGCATTTTGGATACACCTACATTTGATAGCGCCTTACATATCATTAACGTCCCTCTCCCAATCTACTATACACGCTATCGTGTACAGAAAGAACTCAGTCGGAACTGACTCTATTACTACTGAAATACATCTAAAAAACAGCCACAGGATAAAAGTTTCAGTACGCGTTCAGAAAAACACGATTGCACTATCTGCTACGGGCCAACTTGTACAATCTAACGTGCTTCCATATGAAAGGAAGTCCTTACAAACTGCACAGTGACGGCATAAAACCATCCCTCTTCTTCATCTACATTGAAATTAATACATCACCGCGCACTTTTTAACAAAGCATTGCCACCAGAACGCCACATGAACGTATCGCATTCAAAATATAGCATCTTCTTTCGATCAAAGAAACCATTAAACACAGGATGAGTTCCAGAGGTTAAGGTGGCAGTTTTGTGGCAGTTTCTGGAACGAAAACCAAGTGTTGACATCCCTGAACCGACTTTTACAGGGGTATCTACATTATGTTTTGTGACCCAATTCAAAAGCATTCAGACCAGGAATTCAGGCATTGTACTTTAGGCTTGTAGTAAGATATTGCTCTGGCAAGGTTAAAGATGGATTAGCACATATCCAATAGCAATTGTCGGAGCTGATGACAGCATGCTTTTCAAGCTTGGTAAATGCTGGCCGTAATGTCATCATCCTTTTTCCAGAAATTGCCACGATTGCCACCAGCTCCCGCCCTCTGGAACTCTTGCTGTTTTTACTGTTTTTACAGAATGTAAACTCCCATTGTTTTTCAACTTGTGGACGGATTCAGTTAAGGGCGCTTTTCATTAGTCTGAATATTTTTTTATGGCATTATGTTACTTAAATGATGTTATGTTGTCCCTGGCAATTCTATGGTAACAGTGTATTGCAATTACACTTCCTTAAAAGTCAAAGTAGTAAAATCCGTTGTATTTATTTTGATATTCTTATACACTGTACAAGCAAGTTTTTTTCTACGTCGATGAATGGAATCGCTGATATAGAACTGTAAGTGAATATAATATTTGACAATTTGTACAACTCATAAAGACCCTGATGTTTTACATCATAAAGCTTACATTTTCTTTCTTTAATTTTTGCAACATTTTGTCAAATATATTGTCAATTGCTTGATCTCACTGACAGCTTTTAAAATAAACAATTACCGCAAACTTCATCTTCTATTTGAAAATCAAATTCTTACTTTTTAACCCTTCCGCTTGCACTGGGTTACGGCATTAATGAATGGGCGAGGGAATGTAGTCTTGATTTAATGTGTATTTTTTAATATCAGGGGCGCATTTTCTATCGTATGTGATTTGGTAGGGGGGTAGGGGTGGGTGAATATTGGTATAGCATTCATCAAAAAAACCTGTGAAATGCCTTAGCCTAGGTACAAATTATGCTATTATATGATATACACACAATAAATATAGCCCAAAGACAAATGCTTTTATTATAGATAGTCAATTTATCTTTTCACACTCATTAGATTGTCACTAGTTACCGATACTTGCACCAATTACGTGACTACCAGGGTTTCGTTGTATCCTAGAAGCCAAATCTGTGGTGGTGTTGGGAAGGAGATGGGCTGGGAAAGGGGAAGATGAGTGTTGGGAGGGAAAAGATGTGGGGTTGGGAAGGGGAAGGTGTCAGGGTGTTGGGAAGGAAAGATTGGGTTGTTGGGCGTGAAAGAGGGTGTTGGGATGTTGGAAAGGGAAGTTGGGATGTTGGGAAGGGGACCTGGGATAGGGACGATGGGGTGTTGAGAAGGGTGGGATAGTTGTTGGAAGTGCTTATGAATATGGAATCAACTAAAATAAGAATTTGAAGTATCACTAATATAATCATTTTTAATGAGGAGTAACAAACTAATGATCATAAAATGTTATGCTATTACATTACATGTAGAGTCAATTGGGAGGGAAAATGAACTAGAAATAATACCCTTCAAATTATTAACGGTATTTATGGAAAACGTGGGAAATGACTTGAGTTTAGATATGAATGGCCCAGACATTATTCTTCACTAGAAAATAATGTCTGAAATGAATTCAATTTTTTTGAAGAAAAATACAAAACACAAACCCAAAACTAAAAAGTAAAATTTTAAAAAATTTGTGATAATCAAACGATGATCAAGCTATACTCTTTTATTTCACTTTTATTATACAGGCCCTCACAAGAAACCGGTCCCCAAAAGGACTACAAATAATTTCTGCACATGTTTGTACTACCATATTCCCCAAACGTGGAGTGATTAGGGTCGGTAAGTTGTTGAATATAAGAATTCACAGCTAGTCTTCATGTGGAGACAAATGGAATAAATAGCAAGCATATGGCATTCAGTTCTGCTTCTCGAGCGCTTAATTTGCATACTGTGCTTTCTACATTTGTGTAGTTACCTTGTGGCAGCGAGAGGAAATCTTGAAAAGAAAGCCAAAACAAAAAAACAACCTAAAATTAAAAAAAATTACATATACCACCTTAACGGAGGATGTAAATGCATAATGTAAGGCCTATATCGTATTTTTACATAAAAACGGAATAAATCCCAACCCTCCAATTTGATGTGTCTTTTAAAAAAAATAAAAAAATAACTTTCAACCTGTAAAAATAACATTTGAGCTTTCTTTTTAGGGGCGGCTACGGGCGCACCTATTAGCTTGGTTTGGAAACCTGTTCCGGCGGTCCGGTAAGTACAAGGGGTGCGAACGTAGCGATGAGTGCTTACTTTTCCGTGTTGCGAGCACCGAAAGTACCCGACAAAAACGTTCAATTTTCTCGCTAGATTCTATAGGTTCAGAACCCAATACGATACATATTCAAAACCAAAACTAGTAACGGACCCTCTGATGCAAAAATCTCCATAGAACCCATCTACTTTTTATATTCAAAGGCCAAAAGGTGGATGAAACCTTGCTTAAAGCGATGAACAGGATGGGCTCGTCAAAGTGCTTTATTGCTGTAAACCCTTTCATATTTTTGGCTTTAAACATTATAATAATAAAAATTGATCTTATGTTTAAGTATACATTGATAAAAAAAAACAAGGCTATATATTCACCCAGATAAGGTTAGGGCCATGTTAGGAGCGTCCGTATCATGGATACCGCGGCCCAGGATCAGCACTTCGGTTGAATAAATCCTGACACCACACAAGCATTTCCAATGACTTGTGGGATACGCTAAGAAGAAGACCCAGATAAGGTCAAAGTAAAAAAAGGGTTGTTTACCATTCATTTTGCAAAAAATGTTACACTTTTTTACAGAAAATAACCAAGTGCAATGCAGGAAATTCGTTTTAATGGGCCGCAAAGTCAATCCACAGATAAAAATAGTATTAACCGATATTTCGCCGTCATTTGTCCACCATGAATTTGGATTCTTTTAAGTCCACTCTTCTTAACTAAATTGTGTCATTTTTTTTTAGGGTTTAATTCATATTATTTTAAATAACTATTAATGTAATCTGTAATTTTGTTTCAATGTGTGTTTGTTTATATTGTATATCGACATTATTTTGTTATATCTTTTGATGGAGTCTATTCCCCAGGTCTCATGGGAGAACCAGTATTGATTGCTGAATTGAGTACCCTGAAAATAAATAAAGATTTATTACTACTAATTGGTCTACCCACTGCACAGACAAGGCCCTTGCAGAATTCAGCGAAGCAGCCCAATAGTTGTGTTCTACACACCTCTGGCTGGATATATTGAGAAACCACTGGTTGGATATGATAAGAGAAGAAGTGTCATATTGAAAGTGACAGAGTTGATGGTATCATAAATGGCAGTGATATAGCTGATGGTGTCCGCGTTGGCAGTGTCATAATTGAAGTGAAATTTGCTGATGGTGTCATTAATTGCAGGTCATAATGGAAATGTTATTTTGGTTGGTGACATATAGTTGGATTATGCATCCACCAGAGTCGTCGGATTTCTTCCAAATGTAAAAAACGCGCCCCCCTATTTTCATCAATTTTTTTTATCTTTCTTTTGTTCACACTGTGGTATTGAAATGGTTGTCTTATGACTACTAAGTGGGACCTAAGCTTAACACGCCCGTATTATGCATTGTTTACTATAAAAATCGGGATCCGACTTTTTTATGAAAAAAAACAGGCGTAAATGGCATCTCAAGGACCGCTTTGTAAAAGCTTATTATCTGTTTTCCCAAAGAAAATAATATAAGGTGTTGATATGTCTTAACACTAGCAATTTAGACACAAATGGCAATTTTAGTTGAAAAAAAATGAATGATAGTGGCTTTAGTCTGGCCGGGGAGCAATGTAGCAAATTGTAAGTTGATTGTTCAACTAATTTCCAAGATTAGGTGCAAGGAGAGTGTTCCTAGACATCTGGTGTACATGCTGAACGCATGTCTTCTGTACATAACGATACACTTTAAAGAACCCTAAAAAACACATTGTACTTACCATCGGCCCGTACAGCATTTGGAGTTCGGTCGCCCCCCCCCCCCCCAAAAAAAGGGCAACTTTTTGTGGATTTACATAAAATGTTAAAAATTTAGATGAATTTTAACACGACAGTTCAACTTTTTGGTGATGAGATTTTAAAAAGGCCACGAAAGGAACCATTTTAGGGTTTAAATCTACTTTTACTAAGAGTGGTCCACTCTTCAAAATCCCGCACCCCTATTTAAAATACACTTTATTTGGCAGATGGAGCGGAGATCAGAAGTAAGCACTATAAACCAACAAACTTTCACTGGAAAACATGTCTATATGTGGTCATTCTTGGCGGTGAATCAAAAGCCTTGATCGGCCGTCAAGCCACACTTAGAGTCACGGAAATGGTGTATGTAGGCCTTACCACCTTACCGTCCAGATGAGGCAAGTAGTGTAAAATAATTGTCCCTTTGATGCTAAAATGATTTTGAAATTTACTTTTATTTTGAGTAGAAATAAGTGTTTGATTTTCAAAAAAAAGTGGCAATTAGAGATAAAAAGCTGATTTACTTTTTGGATGGAGTTTTTAAAGTGGAAAAAAAATAAAGATCGCAGCTTGAGAAAAAACAATAAAATTAAAAAAGAAATATAAGAGATTTGGATTTGCGAAGTACACTTTTGACCAGAACTTTGAACGGAAGCCCCGATTGATGTCACACAAAAAGCAATAGAAAGGTATTTTTTCCTCAATTTAACATTGTAGTTTTAATTTTTAGCCTCGAAGGGGTAATTCCACCTTAAAACTGATTGAGTCTGGTTACTTAAAGGTATCAAGAATAACAATTTCAACAATAAGATTAAGTTACAGAAAAATGTTTAAAATGAATGATTGTTGAAAATTTTTGCACAATTTACCTACTTAATATGGATATGTTGTTAGCTTTCTCAATGAAAATAGTTAACGGTATTGTGAAAATTTTAAACTTATTTTATTGATTTACATTATCTTGAGTACTATCCTCCTTTTTTTGTTACAAAAAAATGAGAATTTACGTTTATTTAGTCTATCATTTTAGTGTACACACACGTGTTCGTTTCAGATAAGGTTTTGATATGGACAAATACGGTCATTTTTGATATAATGCCAATTAGTTACTTAATTTATGTGTATTTTAATATTTTGGTTATTATGAACGGATTCAAAGACAAGACAATACACGTAATCCAATAGTCGCATTCTGTCGTTAAAACTGTTCAGTATCATTGAGAGCCCGTACCATGACCGGCCTAGGGTCCTAACGCTATCCACGATTACTCCACAAACT
>JAMKCH010025961.1:0-22269 GCA_023653785.1 Ophioderma brevispina
TTAAAAAAAATAATAATCAAGAACCGAGAACCAAAGCCATTTTTTTTTGCTTATAGTTCACACACATACCTGTAAGTAAATATTATTAGTGACATTAAAAATAGTTTTAACCCTTTAATGTCTGAAAACAAACAATTTCATCAGTACGTTGCCAACTGTACTGTACCAACTCTATGGGAAAATGACGTGTGGTATTTTGCAACAAAGCACTCCGTAAAAAAATACAGGATTCCCTAAAACCTGAATTGCTGTTTTTTTGTTAAATATAAGTAATTTGGTGGGTCTTCTAGAATAGATCTCAACATAATACGTTTTCAAAATGTTTGATGCAGCGCAAGGCTAATTTGAATTTTCGTCTTTTTTTGCCCAAATTTTCGCGTGTTTTGAAACAATGTTTTGGCCCCTAATTGCAACCCAACATAACACAATCTCTTTTATTGCGAATTTTGGGTTTGTTTGAATGATCCTGTCCACATTTTGTAATATAGTTCGTGCAAATTTCCCTCGGGAAAGTGGTTTCCGTAGGGAGGGGGGGATCCCATGGAAACCCCCCCCCCCTTGGGCACCAACGGAAGGAAAACCCCTTGGTCACTTAAGTGCTTGATATTATAAGAGGTCCCTACTCTTTAAGACACTGATAAGGAATTTGGTATTCAATTAACTTACTGTCAGAGTAGTGATGGCTTTTTTAGCTTTCTTGCTGTGGATAAACTATAAAACACTCTCCTAGCGCTTAGGATTGGTGGAAGCCATCAGGGGAACTAATGATTTTGACAAAAGCATTGAATGCCTTTTGTCTGCACCCTCTGCTAGCATTTCATCTTTTACCTTTGGAAGTGCTTGAACTTGTTTGTAAGCCTATAACCTCGTCAACTTTAGGTAGTGATAGACAAACTATAGCTTTCTGAATCTTGATTAGATCAATAATGTGGTACTACCGTAAAATCGCGTATACACGGGCCACCGGTGCCTTTATTCGGAACGATGTCGGAAAAACGGACAAGAGAGAAATTGATATCGCCCTCTAACGATAAGGTGGGTTTTGGCACTTTTCATTCCTGTGAACGTTGTTATCATGCATCGCAATAGATCCCATGCAATACCATGTCCTTAATGATATACATAAAATCGTTCTTACCCTTGGGGGGTAATACCAAAGTCATAATAGTCCTGTTATAATCCGTCGATGTTAGCCTAATTCATCTATTGTAATCACAGATAATATAAATCCTTGATTGAGCCATTCACAAATTATACACCTAAGTCACCACTCCCCTGTTTAGAGTAAGAAAGTAACGAAGAAGTCCACAAGGCAACTTCCATGCAACAGTGTTTAGCGGCACTAACTTAACACAAGCCTTAATATGAATTTTCCAAAACAAAATGTGGACGTCTGTCTCTTTTCCGTCTTATTTTTATGATGCTTTTGTGTGGTTTTGGTTTGGTTAGATTCTTCCGTTTTTTATGTTATTTTTTTTATTACTCTCTTTTATGAAAATGAAAGAGATTGTCCGTTTTATTATTTCATTGTAACACCAAACTTAGTGTTAATATAACACAAACATACAAATTAAAAAACAAAATCTCTCTAATTTTAATGAACCATAAACAGTTCAAAATATTCTCTCTGCTGACAAAAAAAATTTGATGGTGGATGTTTTATCAGTTTATCTATATGATTCTTTGTGATTATATATGGGGAATTTGGACTTTTCTGTCTTCGTTTGGAATATTATAAGTGCCTTGATATGGAACTTGCAATCACAGACTAAAGTAACCCACGGTGTACAGGAATAGAAAACTTGCAGAGTCATAGTTGTGTGGAGCCCGTCATGAGTGACGGCTAATTAAGAAGCGTAACGGATTATACATCGACGATTCTAACATCGGCAGTTTTCCTTTATATGAACCTCTTTTTCCATGTTCAATTGTCGTTCGATGTTATGAATTTTTAAATAATATGGCCCACACATAATCGGTTGAGTTTACTCTCGCGTTGGTAACTATCATTGACTACGCTTTCCGCGACTGTGGTCGAACCCACAAGACTTTTCTTTGTGACGAAAGCTCAGACAATCATCCAAATCCAAAGTAAGTACTTGTGACCCGAGTCTTAGCAGGGCCTCGCACTAGTCCGTTCAAACCAGACCTAGAGCGCACAGCGCGAGGTCTGGGAAAAAGTGTATTCAAATGCTTTAGTATTTCATTAACCGTACAAATGATAGGCCCTGCGGGAATTTTTTTTTTACCCGCAGCTATCCCCCATTCCCGGCTATATTTGAAGCTTTGGCCCTCTAAACGGAATTCTATAAATACCTGAGAAGACTATCCGGAGTTCGAGTAATTCAATCTATCACAGATTTTTTATACCTCTTTGTCAAATCCAACGAATAAATTTCTTCTCAATTCCCTAAAATGTCTTCCAGTGCGAATCAACAACGCGCCGTCCGGTTAACATACGTTAACTACCGCTGGTTTCCATTAGTGCATCTAGAAGGACTCTCGTTTTTCCCAATGACCTCGCCAACCGAGCGCGCTCCACGCTCGGTGGGCCTAGGTCACGGGGGATGGACACAGGGAGGAATGAGGCAGGGCCTTCTAATTTTGGACTATGCGTACGGGTCAGCCGACGGATTTCTAGTGCAATAACGGGTTGTACATGGAAGACTTTCCTTTAACCAAAAAAGCAGATAGAGACCTACTTTGCCTACTGGGCTGTGGAATACAAAATTTTAGATCAGAGTTTCATGCAGCTGTAGGGATACAATAGTGACCAGTACAACTAAAATTTTCGCCAATTAGATCATTTCTCACCCTCGGGCTTCGCCATCCCTCGTTGGCGTATTTTCCGAGGTGAGCAGTTGATCACTAGGGTCGCATCGAGGCAATCAAGTGAAAGGGGAAAATTTTCCGTCCCATGACCCCAGTTGCCCGGGGACCTGATAAAAGAAACACTGAATGGAGCCAATTGTTTAATTGGTTGACTCTATGATTAAAAGAAGATTGCTCAATTTAGTAATCCGATACCCCTTAACTCTTATTTGCAGGTATGTTTTTTTTGAAAACTTAAAGGGCCGCTTGACTGGTGACCTTTCAATAATCTGTTCAACGCCTCATGCTTGAACACACTCAAAGAAGACAACATGTCCATTCCAGGCAAATATATGTTGGCAGGGAACTCGGTTCATCTACTCATAGCTGATGTTGGCATTTTAAAACGTGAACTTTTTATATTCATGTTTATAGAAACAGCCAAATGTCATTTACTTTCAATAAGCTAATTCAAGGTTTTGTTGGGTAAAACAAAGTAGCGGAGCGCCGAGCCTTGGGGGAAAAAAGTGCTCTAGTTTTCGAGTTCCCCCTCCACCGTACAACAAAAACAACCACCTTTATTGAAGAATAAATATATAAAGATTGAAAAAAATTATGGTTGTGGTTGAATATTTGGTGGCAGGGATGATTTTAATCCCGAAAAATGAAATTGTGTCTGCCAGTTAAGCGAAATTATTATTTTTTTTTTTATTTTTTAAGGTAAAAATATTACAATATTATTTTGATGGTATCCCTTTTTTGTTGTGATATAGGTGTTTAACATTGCAGAAGGGTTCAGGTAAGACTTCTTGTGGTGACATGTGATAACAAGGATATTTTTTAATTTTTAGGAAAAATGTGATTTTTGGGGGTAAATTCTGACCCTTTATTATATGTGTATACAACAGAAATCTAGAATAATAAATGTCAGAGATTGATAGTATTGCATGATGACTAAAATTTGTTTGCTAAGAAATTAATAAATCTTATATCTTAGTTTTTTTAAGCTCAAAACGTGATTTTTTACCCAAAACCCCCCTGCCACCAAATTTTTGACCACAACCATCTTTTTTTTTAAATTTTTGTACTATCTTTCGAATAGAAGTGGTTGCGTTTTGGTTGTACCGAGGGAGGGATTGTCGACAATTTTGCACTCCAAACCGCTCCACTAAAAGGATGTATTTATTTTAAAGACTATTTGAAAAGATACGGTTCATTCGTGTGAAATACAGCATGGTGGATGTATATTTATTATCTTTCATTATATGGCCAGCGCACGTTACTGTTAAAAACCAGTAAGTGGGTCTTTGGGATTTTACTAACAAAAGGCGGCATCGTGATAGGGTCTTTGAACTTATTTCCATGCTCTAACAGTATTCGCTTATATGTGCCCAGCATCGGGCCAAACAAATCACAAGGAATGAAACAATTTCAATTTATACACTTGTCCTTTTCTTTGCCCTGTTTTATGTTAGACGATTGCTGGGTAAACAACTCCCTATTCCGTTGCACTTGTTTTTTCTAAAGCGAATTCAGGCCTTGGCTGAAAACAGCTGTTATAAAACAAAGCTATGCCCTTAATTGTACGTGTTCGAGGGCAGGGTTTGCAGAAATGAGCTTGCTACTAAATAGTAACTACCGACCGGATTTAGCCAAGTAAGTTGCTCTCTCTGCATAATCTACTAAGAGGGCGCTAGTCAATAAATATTTCCTCTCTTGTCCGGTTTTTTCCCGACATCGTTTCCGACTATAGGCACCGTTGCTTATACGCGTTTTACGGTATACTTTTAAACACGGTTTGATATTTAAAAATTTGACCCCCTGTACCAGTATGTGTCTAGCCTTCCTTAATATACCCGGCTGTCTACATATTTATCACTCAAACCTTTTTGTACTCGAGATGTATTACAATGTCCTGCTAGCTCCTAGGCTATCAGCCTTTGCCACACGGGATGTGAAGATTTTATCTTATTCGGGCGAGGATTCGGTACCAAATTGTTCGACTAAAAACGAAAAAACACATTACAAAAGGACAGAATGATTGCCTTCGTGAATCTAATAAAATGGATTTCCAACTAATCTTCGCCTTATTTTTTTCAAACAAGAGGATGGCAATTTTCGTAATGATGGTTTACTCAGTAGTACGAAACTGAGAAGTCGACCTCCATGAGATGTGTCCTTTCTACTGTTTCAATTAAAATGTCCTGTTTTTAAAATAATTATAAACGCACGGTCCGAATAAATCACGAAAATAAATGTTTGTTGGTATCTTGGACCCTGAAGACGTTTTTTTTACATGACAAAAGAAACGGAACAATTTAAACCTTCAAATCTATTAATCGGTTTATTTCATCACACCCTCTTTTGAAAATGAGCGAATGAATTTTGGTACCAAATTGTAACTTTAAAACAATGATTTCGTGGAAGGTTTCCATTGACTTAATTTTGTAGGTTTGGTAAAAGTTGTGGTCGTGGGATGATGTCCTCACGTGTTATAAAATGAATATGCCACCTTGTTTAATAGGATCACATCCGAACCGTTGTTATTTGCACTGCTTTTTAAAGCAATACAAAGAGATAATATTAATGGTTCCACTCAACATTAACTTGAATGAGGGTTTCATGAGAGGCTGTATGATTCTTTTGTTGCGTAACCAATTGAATAAAACAGTCAGGACCTCTATTAAAAGCATCAGTTTTCAACGATGTATTTATTTCCCATACATTATGCACGCGCAAACACCTGAAATCAAAGCAAGGTCCACACGAATCAAATATTCTTCTTCGTAACATGCTTTTTTAAGCGCCCCTAATTCGTGAATTGGTTTGCCAGCAAAGTTTGCAAGGCAAAAGGTCAATATTCACCTGGACCCATTTGGTTGTCATTTTTGTCCAATAAAAATCAGTGAAATGAATAAAAAAAATCAAGAAAAGAATGTGTTTTCATGTTGGAAAACCCACCTCGGTTGGAACCCCACTTATGTTGTTGGGGTCCCACTGATAAAAACAAATTTTCTTTTCATATTTGTCGAAAACGTATCTTTTTGGAAATAATTACTCAAAACCCCTGACATCTAAGTTTAATTGTACAACGGCAGATCTCTCTGGACAGACAGTAGGCTACTACTGTCCAGCATACGAAATACACTTTGTAGCCCTGGAGCTAGGCACACTTTGTAACACATCTCAAGTACAAAATGTTCGAGTGATTAAATATGTTGACAGACGACCGGAACCCTGAAAACTTGACTTAAGTGCGCAAGCGGTGCCTTAATGTAGGGGCCAAAAAACAAGTTTTGTACGGGGTCCAATTTGTGAAATTGAATCCCTCATGTTGAAAAGCACACCATGTTTATGTGTCCCCTAAACCATAAGGATTAAAAAGGTATAGTTATGGTTGTAATGGGTACATCCGAAGTTTTCAGAGTTATAGGCTAAAAATAGCAAAACCAATAGAAGGGTCAATTTTTCTTGTCAGGGGTCAAATTTTAAAGTCGCCGCCGTTCCGATTTGTATAGAAAAATTGCGCAAATAATTGGTGAGTTCATAGGATTAAATAAGATAGTTTTTGACTGTTCTTAAATGCTTAGTTTCCGATGTAGGGGCCACAGGAAGGTCAACGTCCATTGGCATTCAATGGGGCTTGATCTTGTTACCCCCCTACTTTCTTAAGCAAGCATTTGAGACACTCAAGAACCATTCCTTAATTTAATCCTATAAGCTCCACCAATAATTTGACACCATTTTTTTTATCCAAATCGAGCAATTTAAAATTTTACTCCTGTACAACTGAAATTTGACCCTTTTTATTGATTTTTTGCTGTTTTTTAGCCTATAACTCTGAAACTTTTAGGCTGTACATATTACAAACTATCCTTTTTCGTGCCTCCTTAATGGTTAGACACTATCATGGTGTGATTTCACATGATTGGAGCCAATTACAATTTGACCCCTGTTACAACTTTGTTTTGGCCCCCTCTTCTTAAGGCCACCACTTGCGCACTTAGGAATATTTTCAGGGGTTCCTGTCAGCTGTCAACCTATTTATCACTCAAACTTTTTGTCTTGATAGTGTTAAGCCAATGTCTGCTAGCTTCCCGGGTTATTGGTCTTTGAAGATGAAGAACTTTAGCCTAAGTGTGAACCTGAACGCAAGAACATTCTCCAACTGAATTTTAAAAGCAATTATCTATCACTCATGTATAAAAACGAAAGTGTCTATATGCATTCTGCTAATTTTTAATAGGGGCGCACGCATCTAACTATGCTACTTACCCTTAATGTCCGTTGTCATAGTTTTGTCGGGTGTGTTATGAATAATTGTGAAATAAGCGCTAGCAGAGAAAGCAGTTCAAGCTGAATCATGTTCATCAAGAGAAAAAACACTGTTTATCGCTGTTTGATGCAGAATACAATGCGTAAGCGTTTCTGTAAAACGTGACATGTTGGTTACTTTGTATCAAGGTGTTGTAAGGAACGAAATACACCGCATCCGGAGTCGTTAAGCATTTGTCTTATTGCAAAGTAGTTGCAATTACAAGAGAAACACATTAGGAATAAATAGAATGTGACAAATACCATGCCATTATTTATATTGCTTTTAGGTCGTGGCATGAGGCAGATTTTTGCTGGTAGTTAAGGTATTGAACTGCCTACAACTGCCATTCCCTAACAAATTTTAAAACGTTATTTATCGTAAGGAATTTTTTATTCGTGTCAGTTCATAAAAGTTTTTGGGCGTGTTCGACGATTCCATTCGTTCTGAGCGGTTGTATGCTTTTACCCCTACTTCAATAGAAAATTCGAAATATATGCGACTGTCGGTTCAGATTAAGGCCATAATAAAAATGTCACTTTTCCTCACGGAAAAAAACAGCAAGGCAAATGCACTTAATAATTCCAACATCAAACTTTAACAAACTGAAGCAATATGCACATACGAAAAGAAAATGATATGATAAACATAATTTTATTACTCTCCCAAATTTATTTGTCATTATTGCGGGAAAGAGGCGAATCCTCCACTTCACACAGATCCTCCACCATTTTACAAACCACAATCAGGAAAACTTCAATACTTACTATGTTGTTGTTTTTCCAGTGTGATTTTTCTATATCAAACAGTTGCTGCCAATGCATTTTCCGTCATTCTTTATCTTTTGTCACTAAGGAATATTATAAATCTAATACGTTTAAGCCTCGTTTATGGTGTTTTCCATTTATATTCTCTTGTCCAGAAATATTTTGACGTCTTTGTCCAATTATATCCAGTACTAAAGTTTGTACCTCATAACGAACTACAATATTTTCGTTTACGAACGGTGGCCTAAGCCTCCCTATTAAAGGTTCACCCGGCTTCGATTTTCATGACTCTTTATCCCTTCTTTGAATTGTCTCCAAACAAAGGAAAATCGATTGCATGTCTCAGACTTTACGACATCTATTCAATGGATCGGGTAGAAGCCTTTTACATATTAGATACTAAATGGTTATGTAAATTGGGTTAAAGCAAGCTTATATTCTGCTGAACAAAGTGAGCATTTCAGCTGTTAACGGCTTTTTAGTTTTTAACCTCAACACATCCCTCCAGATGTGTCGTACCACTACCATAGCTTACTGACAGGAAAAAAATCAGACTATAACAATGGTATTAACATTTGGTAAACGAAAGTGTATTCTTATTCCGCAAAACTGTTGGTAATAGGTAGGGGGGCCAATACATAACCATACATTGTGCCAAAAAGCACGTTACGTACAGGGCACAGGGTCCTTTTTCTTAAATCCACCCCGTTGGCAAATAATTGACGTCCAATTAAGGGAAAAGTGTAAAAATTTGTCTCTGTTCTATGGATCCTGCTTCAATATTTGTTTTCCAGCCAGGACTGGTTTGCTTTTCAGATTTAAGGGTATTTCAGAGATTCAAGACCTTATGTCTAGAAACAACTGGACAATTTAAATCAAGGCAAGGACCGGTTGCTTTTCAGATTAAGGGTAATTTCAAGGTACTTATGTCTAGAAACCCCGGGAAATTAAATAAATAAGTATCACTATGAGTCGTTTTCCATCAAACAACTACTTTCTTCCGTTCCTGTGCCGCCGACTTGCATGGACTATTTTTTGTATATTAAATGTTAAGAAGATTGTAAATTGGCGAGTATCTTCTCATCATTCATGTTTAATTCCGCGAAATTGTTCGATAAATATTGGGAGAATTACCTATAGTAAGTAGTCCCAGATATGAAGGAACGAACACGGATGACGTTGTTTACTGCCGTTTGGATTCTATTCAAATGCATACAAAGACCGGGGACACCCCCCCCCCCACCAAAAAAAAAAAAAATTACTTACCATAACATTAAATAACACCTAAATAAAGTGGTGAAAGGTACGTGTTGCTTACCCCCTGCCCTATACGTTACTGTGTAAAAAGAGCCGAAAAATGTACTTACTCTCTAAATGTAAAAGATGAAAAGCACTCTTTTCAGCGTGACCCAGGGGCAGTCTTTGTTGGAGTTAACTTTTTCTCTTTAAAGAGTGACGTTTGTTTTTATTACTTCAAATTCGATGCATTGTCACTCTTGATAGAGTGATGAATTGACCAGCCTTCCTCTAAAATAGAGGGATTTAACTCAAACAAAGATGGGTCCCTAGAGTCATCTCCCTTGAAAGAGGGATTTCAATCTTTTTAACATTTAGAGAGTATGTTACCCAAAACCGGAGAATGTTTTAGCATCCGGCATTGGGGGGTTTTGATAAAAGCTTGTAACACAACAGTTCACTAAATTTTATTCAGGTGCTGGCATTTCATTTTAAACTAGTTTAATTGATTCATTACTGGGAAAACTGTGGAACAAAGCCCTAAAAACAAGCCAGTATGCCCCCAAACTAAAACGCCAAGTCCCACCTATGCACCGACTTAAAAATGGGTTTTCAAAATATGACCGAAAAAAGGTAATTTGCACACACTGTTTTTACCATATCGCACTTCATACCAGAACAGGCAGGTTTCGCTCCTCCGGCCAGACAATCCACAACTAGCCAAGTCTTAACCAATCAACACAACGAGGGTGTTTGGAAGAAGGTATTGGTACCGGATCGTGTGTTCGTTGATCTAATCAGCAGCTTACGACTGTTAACATAGATGCCTACTCCATAAGATTTTTGGACTCACCAACGATAATCCACCTGATTGAGCTAATCAAAGGATTGCTTTCAAACAGGATATTCTTTGTCCGCTAGTGAGCGAAGAAAAGCCGCCGGCGTAAGCTCAAGAAATGGGGTCTACCACAAGGGAGCGTGCTTGCACCTCTCCTTTTAACATCTATACCAACACGACCACCCCAACCTAGGAGTGGCATGAACTTGTGGTTTTTATTCTATGCTGACATCTCGAATTAATGCACAAGATTCCAGACTTCAACAGTTGTTGAGAAAGACTTCCCAAATCTTTGGATGAACTCACTCCTTACTACGACAAGGAAACCACCTCGTGCAAATCCATCCAAGACATAGGTGTGCGCTTTCCATCTAACGAAACCGTGAAGCCAAACGTCAGCTTAATGTAACCTGGTAGGGTACAACAGCCCCTGGCGCACCTGTGATAACCCTGTCTACCTAGGAGTTACCCTGAACCCGACTCTTCTCTTATAAACCCCCATCAAGACGACGAAAGAGTAAAGTCTGTTCCCGCAAATAATTCTTTGAACAACTCACTGCACAAGATGGTGTGCTCGCCCACTAACCTAAGGATCGACGGCACTGCCCGGTGCTACTATGTGTCGAGTATAGTTTTTCTCCTCCCTGTATGGAAAGTCTCACCCATGCCAAGAAGCATTAAATGCCTCCTGCCGGCCTTACACAGGATGATCTTCGTCCAACATCACGTAGAAATACATCCTAGCAGGAATTGCTCCACCAGAACAAATCCGTCGAGTGTACCGAGCATAGCAAGAGCGTAGCTGCCAAGTATCTAGGTGAAACGCCTATGTCTGGGCAGATAACTGCTGCCAACCACCTTAAACTTTAAATCCAGAGAGAGTTTCTACACTAAAGTGACCAGGGTTTCACTTCCATTGGTGCCGCGGGGGGGGGGGTTGGGTCCATGGAACCCCACACTAAGGACCCCACTTTCCCGAAGAATTTTTTGCACGAAATTTATACCACATGTGGAAGGACAGAAGAAAACCCCATATCAGCAATAAAAAAATGAGATTTGTTATTTTGGGTGTCAAATTAGGGGCAAAACATTGTTTTTCAAACACACGAAAATTGGGCAAAAGACGGAAATTCAAATGAGCCTTGCGCTTACTCAAACATTTTGCAACTTATTTTTAACATGTTGACTCTATCTAGAAGACCCAAATTACTTAATTTACACAAAACCAGCAGATTTAGGGAATCCTGATTTTTTTAAGGGTTTTGCAAAATACCACGTCATTTCCCAAAGAGTTTTTACAGTAACAGTTTTGCAACGTACATGATGAAATTGTTTTGTTTTTCAGCACAATAAAGGTTTAATTTATTTTAAATGTTCTAATACACTGTATGTGTGAACTTATATCAAGGCAAAAAAAAAAATATTGCTTTGGACTTCTCGGTTTCTTAGTCTTATTTGTAAAAATTTCCCTAAAATTACTTCCCTTCAGTTAGTGCCCAAGTGGGGGGGGGGGGTCCAATTGGACCCCCACTAATTATCCTATTAACGCGCTGTTGGATTTGAATTATTTTGGTATGAAATAAGCGCATTTCAAAAGTCAGACAATTACAAAAAAATTCGGCGCAAAAAATTCCCACGCTAAAGCGGCCAGCGCGAAAAAATTTTGAGGGGGTACCGTGGAACTCCCCCACCCCCCCCCCCGGTCACTTAATTGTTTAAACAAAGTCCACATCTCTGAATCCGTCTCTAATGAGTATAAGAGAGTGGCATTGTGGAAATCAAGACTTTGCTATCAACAAATTAACACTATTGGTATTTGAGCTGACTCCTCTTACTGATTTGCGATGCCTTAACAGATTGAGACCCAGAACTGGTAGATCTAAAGTTTCCTTGCATAAATGTGGCTACCTTGAAGCATATCAAGACACTAGCTGTGGGTGTGGAACAGCGCCACAGACCATGGAACATCTCTTGTCTGCACTTACAACACACTTCTTTCAATACAAATTTAACCAATGAGAGCGCCGCTCATTACACTCATTACTGGACTGGTGACGTCATATTTGTGATAACAAGCTTGGGGATATTTTTGAAATATGTAGTGTGTGTTCATGACGCTCGAGATACTTTTTTAGACCAGGTGTCACAATTATATGCGCAAGTAATGGAAAATTCCGGTATTTTCTCGGCTATCGGAAGCGGAAAACAGAATTTAAATAAGACTTTCCGTTGTGAGTGGTCGGTTGTTTTTAAATGTCAGTAAACGTTGCGCCTGAGTCAATCCCGGAAATTGAGGGTTGTACAAATACTCCTAAATAATCGTAGATTATGCGCGATATAATGTGACTATGAGATGTACTATCTTTTGTCGGTATAACTACTTTATAATTCCTGAACCCACAGTGTCACATTGCAAGGTTATTTAATTCTAATAAGGTGACATACAAAATGCATGGCTATTTTTTCAGCAGTGGACAAGTTTTTTGAACTGTGAAATCATGGGAGCATTATTGCTGCCATAATATATCGCCGAACCGGTGTTTGTGGGCGCGTGGTCACGCATGGTTTTTCATACACGTACAATGTAGCACACATTCGATTGTGTGTAGACTTTAGCTCATGTCCACCCGAATGTACTAACACATGCGCGAAATTGCCATCCGTGAACCAGTCGTCGGTGACTTGTCCCTAGATTCTTTTTATACAGGGCGTCAATGGAGAGCTTTTGTTTGTGGTCTCCCACTGTTGAACAACAATGGTACAAACAAGGCCTTGCCTGAATTCAGTGAAGCAGCCAGGCGTCATACCCATCTCAGGCTGGAATCATATTTTGATAATCCAATTTTTTTGGAGACACGAAAGAAGGAAGAAACCACAAAAATGTTCAACAATTTTTCCCCATTGTAGTCGGGGGTAATAGTTTGACCTCAACACGGGTCCAAAAATGATCCTCATTGTTGAAAATATTTTTTTTACATAACATGATATACACACAAACTGCATCATCAACGGTGTTAAGCAAATTTTAGTCAAAATTGCAAGAAATGCATGCATCGTCAGACAACATTTTTTCGCATGTACTTATGATTCTGGCAGTAATTTTGTATTTTATTTTCTTATATTTAGAGAATATCAGTGAATGCTTACTTTGTCACCCATTATTGCCAAATAAATACCAATTTTTCTTTGCCCTTGCATGAACTGGCGAAACACCCCTGCTTTGGAGATTTGCTTATAACAACTTGAAAATAGTGCTTATTAAATAGTGTGTTTCAAGTTTATGCCTTCACTATGAGATGTTTGTAACATGCCCAAAAAATATCCATTACTTTACCAATTTCAAATTATATTAAAAATTAAATTACAGAGGTGATGGCATTTTCCCGCAGAGAATAGATTAGTAACATGTTGCTTTCCCAATTATAGACTTTTAAATCTTACTTGTTTGTGTCTTCAAATAGTTTAAATTGTTTAACAAACTTGTTATATTTTGCTGGGGTAATGTACTTTTTCAATAGAAAATGTATGGCTCTTTTGAACCCAACTACGAACTGTTCAATGCTGTGAATGTAAAGGTCGGTTTACAGGTATTTCAATGGACTATAATGAAGTGCCAAAAATAGTTAACAAACCCATGCGCAGAGGTGTTTTTGGGGGTGGGGGATATGAAATGTAATTTATGGCCTCAGACGCTTTATTACCACAAAGTTTTTAAAAATGGTCGTAATCTCGTATCTGAATAGGTAGAAAAAATCTTCAAATGTCATTAAAATTCATTTATTGGCGATTACTTCTAAAACAATCAAGTTGCCATTCATAAACTCCAAAACACAGTCCGAATGGTTGTTTACGTAATTGGATACGTTCTTCTAGTTGTTTAGCAACTATGAAATTAGCACTCAACAATGGAAACGAGTTTGAAAAATCCTAAGTAAGCTAAGGAAATGGTCTTATCCGATTCTGTAAACACTTTGATTTTGATTTTCATCCACAGTTAAAAAAAAACAATTTTCATTTATTGATTTTTTCAAATTATTGGGAGACAAGCCTGTACCGCTTTAATGGTACCTTCATTAAAATATTAAAAATTAAATAAACAACCTACAACTACAACGAATGTCTTCATTAAGATACCAACTGGAATATCTGACAGACTAAATAAATAATTCTTTTGTTTTTACAACATTTGATAAAAAATACAATACCGATGCGCTGAGCACAAATTTCATTATGAGGATCGTGACCCAATTCTATACACGCAAGTTGCATTCATCCTCATATTAAATATGCTGGATATCCTGCAAACCGTATGAGTCACTGTGAACAAAACTATACAATATCGATGAGAGGAGACCGTTTTGGCGTAATATTCAACAATTCCTAGAGATGACACTCGATGGAGTATCGAAAGTTCAGCCATCCGATAGAGAAATGAATCAATCGAACTCATAGTTTAGAAAGGGGCGTTTTGCGTGATCCACAACCTCGGCCTCCCGACTTACCTAAAAGGTTGGATTTTTAAATCTGAACGGTTCGCCTTCGTAATCCATGTGTACCAGATCTTTCGGTGTGCAAATTCGTCGTATCTGTTAGAAATTGTGGAATTTACCTGTTTTCCATGTGTGCCCAAACCGTACCCTGAACGCTATATTTAAAAGTTTGTATTTCATTGAATCTGACAAGCGTGAAAGCACCTACGTAAGCAAGGAGCTTGTTGATGCCACAGGGGGGTTCATCCTTCTGTTGATCATACTCATTTCGTTATCCTTTGTTGATGCATTGGCAATTCGGTCCTGGCTGGGTTGCTAAACAGAAGTTTAGAAAAAATGAATGTCCAGGGAATAAAAAAAAACAACAAATCGTTTGTACAGGTATTGTGACTTGAAATCGTTTCGAAAGATAATAGTCAAACGTTCGTAACATGATACACTAAGAGATGTGAGACCAATTGTCTACTGAGGCCAAAATGTGCTAAAAGCTAATCAAATACATCGACGTGCCATTATAAGAACACGTAACAACACCCAGTGTGCTGGGTCTGTGGTTTTTTTTTTTCCTTCTTCTTCTTTCTTGTTCTGTGTTGATGTTTGTTTAAATCACTTCTTTCGTTTATTTAAAATGGTTCTTTCTTTTGAAATAGTTACCTTTTATATTCTGCGTTTTCCTCATTCTTTTAAAAACTCTCTCTCTCTCTCTTTGTCCAAAAGTTTTTTTAAATTATATAGGAATATTTAAAAGGTCCATTGCCCGATCGCGAATTATAGCCCTCGCCCCAGAAGCCCAGATTTTACCGGGAAAAAAAAAAAAAAAAAGGTCAACATTTTTTGGATCCAAAGAACGCTGTACGTTTTCCTCATTTACCCTCTGGAATCTTAGAGCCAAAGATGTCGGTTTGTAAGTTAAGAGCGAAAATTTGCCACATTTTGTAACCAATAGATAATTTACACAGTCTCTAGGTGGGCTTACGTTTTTTTGCTCTGGCAATCAAACGGATTGAAATAATCGGTGCGAAACTCTAGCAAATGGGGTTTGGGAGTGAAGGCCAATCAATCAAGATGAAAACTTTCAACTTTAAATTGGACCACCCCCTTTAATTTCCCACTTAAGACGACTACTTAAGAAGTAATTAGCTATTAACTAACTAACTACACGATGTGATTCCCGTGCATTGCAACAGAGACGTAATCAATTTTGATTTGTTATTCTTCGAAGTCTCTCTGGAATTCTAAATAATGCCAACGTTTTTCTATTTTCTTGGAAAAAAAAAAAAAGAATTTGTAATACCTATATCGGTACTTGCTAGAACAACCCTATCTATCCCTAACGTCCATTAAAACCTTCAAAACCAAAATTTTTAATAATTGTAAAAAAAAAAAGAGTGGCGGTTATTTTTCCTGTTAGTTTCCACTTAAAACGATGTAGGGGTCCGCTCAGTGATTTTCCAAAGGTGACCAAAAGAGCATTATGACGTTGGGGATTATATGACACAACCTAGCTCTTTATGGAATGTCTCAGAAAGTCAAACTCTTTTGAAACCCCCCAAATGTTTACATG
Source organism: Ophioderma brevispina (assembly GCA_023653785.1). Classification (NCBI taxonomy): domain Eukaryota; kingdom Metazoa; phylum Echinodermata; class Ophiuroidea; order Amphilepidida; family Ophiodermatidae; genus Ophioderma; species Ophioderma brevispina. The sequence goes on from JAMKCH010025961.1 coordinate 16,022, forward strand.
GTAGATAGCATATTCATATGTTTAAACCTCTTCGGCTAGTCGGCCCTATTAACGCTTAGATCTTATATTTATGCCACAGGCAACCAGTAGATGGTTTCACTTTTGAACTGCAGATCCCTTTACGGCGTGGTCTACTTTTTTAATCGGTTAACCTTATCAGACATAGCTTGACAAGACCGCCAGGTTTACCCCTCCTTTAAACTTTATTTTCCTTCTAGAGGAAAACATTAACGCTCTGCATTGAAACGAAACGTGTGTGTTCACTTTGTCTTCTTACATTTTTTGGTCACGGCTTCTCCGGGGTGGTGCAAATTACGAAGTTCTAACAAAATAGTTATGGTATTTTACCCTTTCAGATGTTTCAGCAGAGCCATCAATCCCAGGCAATATGTTCACCTAGTATTGTTGGGCATGGCGTTTAGGAATAAACTGACAAATTCTACATGTTGCTTTAAAAGTAACCCTCTAAATCGATACGATTTTTTTTTATCATCCCAAGGAGAAGAGGGAGTAGGGTGGCGATAGCAAAAGATCTCCATGTGTAATGCTTTAATTTTTAACGATCAGCATAATTTTGAAATCTATTTAATAATTCAATTTAACATGTGCAATTTTAACCCTCTAAATCATTTTACCGTTATAACCCCCCCTTTACTTTACATGTTCCCCTCCAGGATTTTATTTTGTACTGTATTCTGAAGACCTTTCACCGACAATGTGGTGAATTAAATTATTTACAACTAGTTTCGTATTGTGTAGCATCAGTGGGTGTTCGTTCAATCATGTTTTCAGCAAACGTAAAGTTTCGTCTTCATTATTCATAATACCCCCTCTTTGAGTTAACACATACAAGTGTGCCAAAATATTGAATTATTTCTTGTTCATCTTTCGCTAATCGCCTAATGGTTATGAAGCCTAATTACCCTCTATGAATTCCGCTTTAAAGTATTATTACCCTATCCCCATTTGGGGCTCTTAGAGATTCAGAGATATTAAACCAATTAGGGGCCACTTTTCCCCTGATATGCTTAAATTCGGTTAAGTAGCGAACATATATTGAAAAGCGCATTGCATCGGTTGACATAACTTTCAAAAAAGTGGTGAACAGCTTAACGATTGAATAGTTTTTAAGTCATGTAATTTATGAGATTATTAAAGGATGCCATATATATGTATCTCTGAATCAAGTTAAAGGAAGGGTTGACACTTGAAGCATCGCTTCAAGAATGCAACATCACAGAGACATATGCAACAATCACAAGCAATACTCGGCTGTTACTACCCGCAAATCCGCAAAACTGGTTTGACCAAAATGAACAAGGGAATCCAAGCTCCCTTAGATTAGATGAGAAAGCAATGCGATAACGTTCCCAAAAGGAATATATAAGTGACCCTAAATCTCAGCGAAGAAAGCACTTTTTTGTGATGTTCGCAGGCAGGTCTAGTTGAGGCTTAGAAAAATGAAAAACAGACTGGCTGAAGGAAAAAACAGTGGCGGCGCCAGAACCTCTTTTTCAGGGCGGAACGGAGGAAAAGTGAAAAAAGGGTTGGGTTGGGGGGGGGGCAAATATCAAAAATTTAAGATCTAAACTGCTTGAGAAGATTCTCAAGACAAGCTCAGCAAACGTGACTCAATTGCGTGTCAACCACTAACATGTGCAGTTACCAATAAGGCTAAACCCACACGAGTTGAAAACGATCAGCAAAGAACGTCCTGAACTAGACTGCTAGTAGCCTATAATCAACTGCTCACTCCTTTCAGGTGTGTCAATCGTTTTCCGTTCCAAATTAGTCTTTTTAGTCCACATATTAGTGTTGTCAGGTCATCATCTTTTAAGATATTAAAGCTGTATTTACACATGTATTCTGATTAAAGTTTAAAGGGTTGCAACTTGAGCATCGCTTCAGAATGCTGGTCCCTCAAGCCTGGTATACCATTCGATAGCCATAACTGAAGGGCGTGATTGATTAAGTTGACAACTTTTATTCAGACCACAGGCCGTGTGGAAACGTGATTTTGGCACAAATTGAGTGCAGCACAAGGCGATATACCACGATACAAACGTGATTTACGGTAGTCACGCATTTCCGGCGGCATTCCGGTTCCTGAAGCCTTCAAAGACCACGCGTATCTCAAAAAAAAAAAAAAAATCTTAATTTACCAAAACATTTTTTAAAAATCAAATCAGACCAGTTAGAATGTAAACACCCGCTTCCAATCATTATACATGATTTTTAAAATAAAACCGGTATTTAGACCCCAAATAGACAGTTGCAGGGCATCGTCTTCTATAATTTATTGAGGTTTTACCGCGGACTTCAGTAGTTGCTGCAAAAAACCGTTGGGTAATTAGTCGTCAAACAGTCCACGTTCTCAAACGTAATAACATGCTGAATAAAAGAGATCCACCAAACACCGGTGAAGTAGGGCTAATTAAAAGAGTCTTACGACATAAACATATTTACATAATTGGAAAATTTTAAAACACTACTGCTCAACATGCTCAACATCAAAATTCAAACCCATTTATCCTATCTATCGTAGGTGGTCTCCTGTTAATTTTTTTATATAGCATTCTGCTAAAGTTTTAACAGGGGCGCAGACAGCTACTAGGCACTTGCCCTTAATAAACTTTTGTCATAGTATGCCGGATATGTTATGGAAAGTAATTTGAATAAGCGCGAAGCAGAGAAAGCAGGTCGAGCTGAATAATCGTGCAAAGATGAAAACAACTGTTTGATGGCGATTATAATGCTGTAAGCGTTGCCTTTTAAACGTGATTTTGGTTAAGCCTTAACTTTGTACCAAACTGTTTGTAAGGAACAAATATCACCCAGCGGAGTAGCTTAACATTTCTTTTTTAGTATAAAAGAAAACAATTTGGAATAGAATGTGTCACATACCATGCATTTACTTATACTGCTACGTTACTTTTGTGGCAGAAGTTCTTTTAAGGGTAGAAATTGCCACGCCCCACAAGCCCCCTAACCCTTTCAAGAATTATTTAAAAATTAATTAGCAAATTTTTAAAAAAAAAAAAAAGGACGGTATTCAAATGTGTAAACGCGAAGTGTCTTCATTTTTATTCTGTTGGTAATAGGTAAACGAGGTCCGGTCAAGTCGACCGTATACAACTCACACTCGCCCAACATTGGCACCCAAGCCAACTTTGCGACCGGGTTTCTTTTCCACACCCTGTTGGCAAATATTCGACGTCAATGAAAAACATATTAACCTTTTTCTCTGTTCAGTGGATCCTGCGTCATCATTTTTGTTTCCAGCCAGTACCGGTTGTTTTCAAATTTAATTGCATTCAAGACTTATGTCTAGAAACACAAACCGAAAGTATAATACTTTTAATAATAAGTTAAACAACACAAAAAACCAACTATTGAGGAGTCTTTCCATCAAAACAACTCCATAAAGAATATCAAACGGTTCTGCCGACCTCTACTTTCTGGCCGACTGCATGGACTATTTCGTATATTAAATCTTAAGATTCAGTTGGTTGAGTATCATCGATTATTCATCTTAATGATGTCCAAAATTGTTCGCATAGGATCGGGACGAGTATACTCACAATATTCTTCTCTATTTCTCTATAGGGCGGGGTTAGTTCAAAGTTCTACTCCGGTTTTTTTTTTCTTTTCTATTTCTTTGTAAACGTAGGCGTGTACAACTATTCAAACATACCTTTCTGAAACCTTATGGTTATACACATATCATGGTGTGATTTTTCACATGATTGGATCATTTACAAATTTGACCCCTGTACAACTTTGTTTTGTTCCTCCCTCTCCTTAAGGCACCACTGTCGGCACTTAAGAATCACGTTTCAGGGGTCCTGTCAGTCTTCACATATTTAATCACTCAACCTTTTGTACTGAGATGTGTGTAAAATGTTGCTAGCGTCCCGGTTATGGTCCTTGAGATGAGACTTTAGCTCCTAGTGCTGAAACCAATTAACCAGAACATTCTCACATAAATTGAAAAAGCATTAGTCTATCTAACATGTATACAAGTGTCTATATGCATTCTGCTAATTTTTAATAGGGGCGCACGCAGCTAACTAGCTACTACCCTTAATAGTCGTTGTCATAGTTTGTCGGGTGTGTTATGGAAATCATTGTGACATAAGCGCTAGTCAGAGAATCAGGTCAAGCTGATAATCGTTCACAATAAAAACACTGTTTATAGCTGTTTGATGCAGAATACATAATGCTGTAAGCGTTGCATGTAAAACGTGATGTTGTTAACTCATTATCAAGGTTTGTAAGGAACGAAAATATCACCCATCGGATTTAGTTTAACATTTTTCTTATTGCAAGTGGTTGCAATTACAAGAGAAAAACAAATTAGGAATAAATAGAAATGTGACAAATACCATGCCATTTATTTATATGGCTTTACGTTCGTGGCATGATCAGATTTGCTGGTAGTTAAGGTATGACTGCCTACACTGCCATTCCTAAACAATATTTAAACATATATTATAGTAGGATTTTTTATTCCTGTCAGTTCATTAAAAGTTTTGGGGCGTGTCGACGATTCCATTCTTGAGAGGGTGTATGCTTACCCACTAATTCAATAGAAATTTTCGAAATAATGTGACGATGTCTGTCAGATTAGTCCATATAAAAAAATGTCCCTTTTCTCACGAAAAAACGCAAGGCAAATGCACTGAATTAATTCCAACATCAAACTTGAACAAACTGAAGCATCACATAAGAAAAGAAAAGATAGGAATAAGTAATTTTACTCGCCAAATTTATTTTGTCTTATTGCTGGAAGAGGGCGAATCTCCACTATCATATCCGCCACCATTTTTTCAACCACATCAGAACTTCATACTACATAATGTTTGTTGTTTTTCCAGTGTGATTTTTCTATATCAACAAGTGCTTGCATGCTTTTTCCTTCATTCAGTATTTTTTCGTCACTAAGGATATTAGAAATCTAATACGTTTTAAGCCTCGTTTATGGTGTTTTTATTTATTCGTCTTGTTCCAGAAATAGTTTTGACGTCGTTGTCCAATCAATAGCTAAGTACTAAAAGTTTTGGTCACTCATCACGACTACAATATTTACGTGGCCTAATCCTCCTCAGATAAGAGGTTTCACCCGGCTTCGATTTTCATGACTCTTATATCCCTGTCTTTATTGTCCCAACCAAAGAATCGATTGCATGTCTCCAACTTTACGACAATCTATTCAATTGATCTGGTATGAAGCCTTTACATATTATATACTAAAGGGTTCATGTAAATTGGGTGTAAAGCATCTTATTCGCTGAACAAGGTGAGCATTTCCAGTGTTAATACGGCTTTTTTATTTTTACCTCAACACATCCCCTCCAGATGTGTTCTTACCATCGACCATATGCGTTTACTGACATGAATAAAAATCAACTATGCATGGTATAAATTGGGTCAAACGAAGTGTAATTCTATTCCGCAAAACTGTTTGGTATAGTACGGTCCATCGAGGGAACCCCCCTCCTATCCCATCCCTTGTTCCCCCAGTCCCCTTTCCTTCCCGTGTCCTTTTTCTTTCCCTCTCCCCCGTTGGCCACTAATTGGACGTCACTATTCCAGGACAATTTCACAATTTGTCTCTGTTCTATGGATCCTGCGTCAATCTTTGTTTCCAGCTAGAGAGAAAAAACCTAAGCGCGAAGAACATCAGGGGGGTCCAGACGTTTGCTTTTCAATTTAAGGGTATTTCAAGACCTTATGTCTAGAAACCCCGGAATTATGTCCCCCCCCCTGTTCAAGTACCGGTTTGCTTTTGCATATTAGGGTATTCAGGACTTATGTCTAGAACACCTGTAATTAAAGTTAAATAAGTATCACTATGAGTCGTTTTCCATCAGACAACTAACTTTCCAGCCGACTGCATGGACTATTTTGTATATTAAATTTTAAGAGATTGTGAATTGGCGAGAGCTTCTATCATTCATTGTTAATTCCGAGAAAATTGTTCGCATAAATTGGGATGAATATACCTATAGTAAAGTATCCCAGATATGAAGAGACTACACGGATGACGTGGTTACTGCGTTTGGAGTCCTATTCAAACTATACAAGAGACACGGGGGACACCCCCCCCCCCAAAAAAAAAAAAAACGTTACTACCAGAATTAAATAACCCTAAAATAAGTTGGCAGGTACGGGTTGCTTACCCCTGCCTAACTTTACTGTGTAAAAAGCCGAAAATGTACTTACTCTCTAAATGTAAAAATTGAAAA
>JAMKCH010025962.1:0-18841 GCA_023653785.1 Ophioderma brevispina
AATATAGAACCTTAATATTTAAATAGGCCCAGGAACATTCTTTGATGATCAAAACAATTTTAACCCTTTGTAGTGGGGATGGGCTCCTGAAAAACACGCGCGCACACACACCAATTTGTCTAAGCGGGCCAAATAATTCTGCAACGCGGGTAAGTCAGAGGGGGGGGGGTAGTTTGGTGGCTAGAACACCTTGGCACCTGAAATCATCAAAGGAGATCAGACAGCAGAAACAAAATCATTTTACACTTTCTAAAAAAATCTCATGTTTTATATTTATCTGTGATCTAACTGCTCATTCCAAGATAAGCACTACATCCACATTTCACACTCATTTGCAAACAGTTTTATCAGTTAATGAAACTATGGCCGACCATTCAATGTAATTTTGACGACCTCTCAATACTTGCATCCAAATAAAATCATTTATGACACTTTTTGGCCTGGCTATACAAGTTACACATTCCAAATCTGTCTAACTTACTTAAAAGTCTTATATAAATATGGCACATCATACCAAAGTTTTTTTACTGATGTGAAGACTCCAGACTCCAGGCAATGCACTTCCCATGATAAGTTTGACTTCACAAAAAATTGTATTTCCCTTTTCATTGGACTCTTCTTTTAGCTTCTTTTCACCTAAACAACTTTCAAGATTCAATTTGTTTACAAAGGTGACACTATATATTCCTTTCGTAGAGGCGTAATCACCTTGACAACTTCTAATAAAAGGACTCTTTGTATATTTTCCTGGTAGGCCTTAATATGAATATTACCAAAAATTGTCCCGCCTTCTATGTTGCTGCGTTGGTCAATATTCAAGGTCAAAGGTCACGACCTTTATACGTGCCTATATGGGTTATACCTGCTCATCACCAATTGGCCTAGAACAAAAAGATGGTGTCTTATACCACTGTTTTGGGGGTCATATAAATACAATAAAAACAGTTCCTTGGGCTTACAATGAGTCCATCATTATCTTCAGCATAGAAAGCCACTTTTAATAATTTTTCCACGTTTTTTCACCATAAATGAGGCCAATTCGTCGTCTGTATCAAGTATCAAATTAAACCGCAAAACATTGACCGTAAGCCTATAATGAAAACAGCCAAAACCTATTAGAAAATTCAGTGATACCGATGATAACTAATAACCATTCTTGGACCCCCAAATCAGGGTCCAGTCCTGGACTAGAGGAGAGAAAACTCGTTACGAAGCACTTGGAAAGCTGGAAGAGGAAAATAAGAATACAACCGGTTTGAATGGACTACTTCACAGATGCAAATGCTTGACATTATGTCTATCATCGAAACCGATTTCACACTTGCATGACCACTAACGCCGTACGCAGGTTTATTTTGGGGGGGGGGGGTGCGGGACTTTCGAAAAAGGTGACCCTTTTTTCGAAAAAAAAAATGGACTTTTTTTTTTGCACCTACAAAAGTGCGGACCTAACCCTACAAACGTCTTTGGACTTTTTTGAAAATTTAAGCACCAAAAATGAGTCTTTCGTGTCAAAAATTTCTCTAAATTTTCGGACCTTTGTATAAAAAAAATCAGCAAAAGGAGAGACCTTTTACCCTTTTGTGGAATTGAACGGGGTTGCGGCCTGCACCCCCCCGCACCCCCCCCCCCCCCCCCCCCCCTGCGTAGGGCATGGGAACGGTGACTGGTGGCATTGGACCAGGAATTAAGGAGATGGCCCGATTTAAGGAAATGAAGTTTCATCTTGATGATTGCCTATCAATCAAAACCCCATCTGTAAGTTTCGCGCCGCCGGCAGATATTTAAATCCGTGTGATGCGAGAGCTAAAACGGATTTCGTATAAGCCCCATAGAGTACTGTGAAAATTAAATCATGGGTCGACCAAATTGGGGCACATTTTCGCTTCATAATTTCCAAACCAAACATCCTTTGGTCTAAGATTTCACAGGGTAAATGAGGAAAAAAGTAGCTTTGTTCTATACCAAAACTTGGCCACTTGCGGTAAAATTAGGGGTTCTGGGGACACGAGGCTTTTAGCGATCGGGACCATGGACATTAAACACAACTCAAGCACCTCACACATATAGTGCGCGGATCTCTACCTGATGAAAAGCAACCATTTTCAAATTCATCCCAATTTCATGAGTAAAAAGAAATACCCACAAATTTCCACAAAATTCATGCATTTCTAAAGCCAACACCATTAGTGTTCAAAATCAAAGGCATTTCATTAAGTACGAGAGAAATAACATCATCTAACATTCATTGCACATGTACATACCAATTCACAGGGACATGTAATTCTGAATACCTACACCATTTAGCAGTGTGAAACCAGGCATCTCAGTAATTACATAAGACAAATCACCAATTCAGCATAAATATTGACCGTCAATTCTAATTACAAAAACTATTGCGCACCACAGTAATTGACAAAATAATCATGAAACTATAAAATTTTAATTATCGCACTGGTGTGCAATCGACCGAGAGGAAAATATTATTACAATACAAATCGCCAGCAACTTCTACCCTCCTATACCATCGCCAGAGCTCAGAACTCTCAGTCACAATCCACCTGCGATATTCAAATTGATTGCAACAGGTTGTGTAGCCCTGGTTGTATTTCAGGTATTAGACAAGTCACGGCGTTGAACTCGAAAGGAACGCGTTCGTTTGTACTGTGAGGGTGATTGAGCGCGGATGACAATAGGAAACCACTCATGCAGATCATGTTCAAACAGGGAACGAACGTATGAAGGAATCGCGTTCGTTTTATTATTTAACGTGTATGTAGGTTTTTTTACCAGTCGTTTACAAAAAATAAATGGGGCTCCGATATCGCACTGTTTACGGTACACGGTATTTTGGGTAGTTTTCCGGGATCATCCGGCGCGAGCCGGGGTGATCTTTTCATACTGTCGCCCGCGCCGCGTGTAGATCTGGTGAGCACAAACAAAACTCTGCAGGTGGTGTAACTTTTTATTCAGTTCAGATTTTACTTTTATCTTTCATTCAGAAAATGTTTCATAATAATTAGGATTGCAAAGAACATGAGGATACAATAGCCAAGTATTTAGACAAAAATAACAATAATCATTCAATACCAAATATGTTCGAAAATACAATAATCATGATTCAAATAGTTGATACATTATCATGTTAGAGATATATACAAAAAGAATAGATTAAAAGACACAGTAATTATGTTTGATCAAATAACAAACTACTTATACTCAGGATATAACATAATAATATACATTAAAAAAATCATCCGTTAAATTCATACTGTCTGAACTGTGATTTGCTAAATCCAGAAAATGCGGGAAAAAATCAATAAAAAATAAGATATTTGCACGATGTTGTTTGAAAAGTACAGGTACCCTAAACATATCCTGCAATTGATAAGTCCAGAAGCAAACCAATAAGGAAAGAATCTGATATAAAGTCAGAATACTGTCCAATAGAATACTATTCTGCAAACTTTCAATATTTTGACTAATTTCCTACGAATCACTGATAGTGTTTTTTAGTCTAACAGATTACATAGGTTCCCATGCACCCATTTAAAAATCCTAACATGAATTTTTAAAGAATAATGCTTACAAATTCAAATATTGTCCCAGGGGTCCGTTTGGCGGCATCTTGGTCTAAAGAGCGATAAGTCATATGAAGTGATCGATTTAGGCACGGTGTAAGTAGCACCAAATGATTCGTCTCATCATAAGGGATCAGAAAATATATTTACTTATAGGCATTATTTGGGATGCATGATGTTCAGCAGAGATATGGTGTGGAAATGTGATTGAACTTTTGATGTCCTTATTGTACAGCGTTCAAAATACATGGATCTTGACAAATTTGGTATTAAGTTGTTGGTATGAGCTTGAGCTAATCCAGAAAGGTAATGAACTAAATTGACGCACTTGTACGATTAATCCTCTTAATGCAAGATAGAGGACCACCAAAACAGAACCCTGGAACAATTTTTTTGTAAAATCAAAAATTATTTAAGGAGAGTGAACTCTTCAATGAATTTCCGTTACCCATAAATCCCTTTTTTTATTGAAATGTTTTTGTTGATATATTTTTCTAGGCTACTTATTTGATCATCCTTCGCCACTCTCCACATGGAGTTTACCAATCGTCTCCCAGTATTCTTTTTCACTCCCTTTTCCTATTAAAACCCCGTGAGTAGGTGTTATAGGCCTTACCTCAGGTATCAGAAATCCTCAGTCGGGTTTGTTGGTTATTGATTGCCTTGATCTTGCTCCTCAATGTATTTGATTATACTTTAACCCCTGGACATTATTTCAAAACCAGTTACTTACTGTTGTCTATTATAATTCACTAATTTTCCTCATCACAGCCTCTTTCTCCCCTTCGTGCATTGTTGATGCCAGTATTCCGATCCATAAAGGTAGGTCTAAACCCGCCATGCATGCGCTCTCTCCGCACCGACCTTACCTCGATTTTTTTAAATGGCCAAAGGGTTCATAATACGTGACATTGTTCTAATTCCATGCATAGATCATTAATTATATGTGTCGGATTTCTCATAAATATGTTATGTTGTTAGGCCATATAGGTCTATACAAAACACATTTCACAGGATTCAATAATCCAAATATCGCCATCTAATTCCCATTATGTTATTATAAAATTGTTCTCTGACCTACGCCTTAGTTTAATATTGGATAGAACCACTACAGGCTGACTTGGGACAGGAAATGTTCCCTCGGTCCGAACCGATCCCGATATCCAGAGAGGGGAGGAATCGGGGGCAGGCTTACACCTTTCTCTGCGTGTGTAATCCGTCCGGTGGCTATCGCTGGGTTCGGGTGGTAGTGGTGGTGCCGGACCAATGTAATTAAAAAGTATAATATACATGTAGGGCCTACTGACAGTACCGAAATTAGATTATGTCAGCAAAAATCCTCAAAAAAGACGTTGTAAACAAACAAAATATTCGGGTTTCGTCGACCTGAATGGGCCCATGTACAAGGACAAGAGCTGATGTTGAGTGGGTCAAATACCTATAGCAGAGCAAATATAAGGCTAGGCATATAGGCTGCCCCGGAATTGCATGAATTGCACAGAAGTGATATTTGCCATGACGGTCTATATCTAGAAAATGACCCATCAATACTGAACTGTTGGCCTATGTGTAATGTATGTGTACCTAATTTAAAGTGCAATTTGGTCGATGAGAAAAAAGGGGAACTTACAGTACAAAAATTGAATTTATATAACGCGAAAACGCAACATCATCTAAAAAGCGCCATCAGTTCAAAAATGACTTCGTATACTATAGATTTTCCTTTGTGAAAGCTGCGGTGACCCGTTCGAAAACCTCGCCCCCCCCCACATACACACACTTTATCCAAATTGATATGTACTAAGACATTACAATGCCCTCCTATTGTCAAATATAGTGCACATTTTCTGCTTCTACTATCCAAAACGGCTGCAACCTTTTGAACTCAAACTTGTAATCAAATATTTGGTGGATATGCGTCCATGTGAGCGGAGGAAAAAAATAAATCGGACCCTGATCAGGTCAACCTATATTACGTGTCCTCGGAATAGGTAGACATAGTCATTGTGAAAAGGGTTGACATGCAGTAGTATTGAAATACGGTTTTTGTTTTTTAGAGAGATTTTCCACTTGCATCGACAATATCGTTGTTTTATCATTTTGGCCAACTTATCCACGATGTGCAGGCAGTATGTCAAGAGCTGGGGAAGGGGGGGGGAGGCAGTCCACTTCACGGACAAGATATCAGATGCATGGTATAAAACAATGATAATGGACTTTAAGCTACTAATAGGGTATCGTGTATAGGGGACTAAAGATCTGTTCCCTATAGTCATATCAATCCAGGGCTGCTCCAGCAAACCCGTAAACGCATTAACCCTAATTCCATCATCATGATATGGGAAATTAACGGACCCCTCTTTGGAATAGCGCAGATAATTCATTACACTGCACCCACTATATCGCTATTATTTTTGGAGGGTAATGTATACACTGTTTAAATAAAAATTGTAAAGAGAACGTCGTTTTAACTGGCAGCTGGGTGCTACTCACAACGTGCAGAACATAAAATAAACTGGGCAATAAAAAATGGGAAAAGGAAACATTGCAGGGCTTTGAAAAATAACGGTGTGAAATATCAGCTTCAACATTATTGTTCTTTTTTTTCACTTGTTTAAAACAATGTAAAAAATAAATCGTTACTAATACAATATTCTTACACTGACATCATAAAAGCGTGGGTATTTACGATTTATACCCAATATTTGTAAGAGGTATTTTATAGGCAATTTTGAAAAAGACGGGATGAATTACTTCCTTTACTTCGATTGGGTGTTTGACATTTGATGCGCAATTTACTTTTGAATCGTGTACACTTTAAAAATAATTTAGTCTAATCATCTACAAGTTGGTATATAAGAATCGCTTGACTAAAGGTTAATGGTAATAAAAATATGTCTTATAGGACTAATTTGCAGAAAAATTGAATAATTTATTTCATTTCCATGTGGGATATTAAATGTCTTGTCAGACTTAGTTAGTGGAAAATGCGGGGTCTGATTTGTTGTGGAACATCTCTCGAAGGACAAACTACTAAAATAAGTACTTGTTGGTTAAATTGCTTTCCTCGATCTCGCCTCCCTCATGAATTTAATCCATAATTTTACCCCTTTATTCTTTCACCCAATATACTGTACGATATTTTTAGGACAAAGAAAAAAACGTTAAAGAAAAATAGATTGAAACGGGTACACTTTTTAATCTGGTAATGTAGATTATTTATATAACCATCACCAATTAATTAATCAAAATACAGCATTTATGTAAGTTCGAGCAGGGAGGCAAGTCTTTTACCATATCCACTACACTATACATAATTTTAGTTACATAACTTACTGTTTATTTACAGTTTTTCTGTTTCCAATTGTATAATTTTATGCTGAATATCACGTAATAAAGCTTGAAGATTGTTGAAAAACAGGGGTTGCCCTATTTTAAAGGGTTTAAAAATCGAATTAGGAACATTTTAACGGTTTGTAGGTGTATTGGTTCATGGGTTTATAAAAGGGCAGAGACAGAACAGGCAGAACTCGATTTTTTTAAAAACATATATAATGAATGAGTCCGGAAACTGTTTTTAAAACCGGGGTTTGATTCAACAGATAAGTCGCCGTTCTTGAACATGATCTTTTTCTAGTATACTTTATACATTGAACCACCGTGATGTGAGAGAATGATACCACGTTGCCAGATAAATTTGACGGTAGCTCTAGAAAGCTATCGGAAACTGAAAACGGGTTATAAAATCATGCTGTGGCCCTACATTAATGAGTATTTAAATTTAAAAAAAAAAATACTAAAAATATCAATAACCTCAAATGTTTGCAATGTCTATAACAAGTATAGCTATCCTAACGTACCCTTACCCTCCACCCGATAGACAAAGCCCCAACAAAATAAACTCTGTATGTTGGTCATAACTTTCTTAACGTGCAACTTAATAAAATAATTTAACATGTTGCGACATTGATAGAAATTAGATAGAAATGCCATATTAAAAAATACTGAAATTACAACTTTCGAGACCCCCATGCCCGTAGCGTAAATAGGGGTCGGGACTGAATGTACAAATATCATATGGTATTTTAGCTGTCAGTCTTGATTTTCTAACACATGGTGTATGAATGTAACACAATATCTATAACCTTATTATCCTTTCCTTTTATAGTTTCTAACCATGTACTCTATCATTTTTTCGAACATAGCAATCACTCTGAACCTTTGACGATTATATCGCCATGCTATAATACCTTTTAAGGCGGATACTGATTTAAGTTTTCAATCTTGATAGAATTGCTCACCCAAAAACGCCCCATCGCTAAAGTTTCGTGCGCCGATATTTCACAATCTCTTTTGATGTAGAGCTAACAACGTGCGTTTGTACTCTGCAAGAGTAAGTGTAAATTACTATTGGTCGATCAAAATGAGGTAACATTTGCTCATAACAGCAAACTCAAACATCCTTTAGCCTTAAGATTTCACAGGAAAAATGAGAAAAATAGTAGCTTTCCTCAGATATCAGATTTTTGGGTTCTGGGCTATTAGCAACTGGACCATTCGCATGGACTTTTAAAGATGGTTGACGTATGCTAATAAAAACAAAATTTTCCGAGTGTTGAGGCTGAAACTTGTTGACAGAAATATCTCATGGCGTATAAAAAAGGAAATTCTGTCGTTTGAATCTTGAGCGCGAATTCTGATAGTATATACTGTTATTTACAATTTTTTACAGTCACTTATTATATGAATTTTTGCTTCGGTTATGTTGTTAGTTGAATTACTAGACGGTTCCATGAAGAAAATTCTAAAATGTCAATTCCGTCCGTTGCACTTTTCCGGTACAACCTTTTTCCTTTTTTTTTCAGCGGAAATTTTTCAAATCGCAACACTTATTTAAGTTTTGGCTTTTGATGAATTCCAAGTTATCACAATAATTCCCCCTCAAATATTTGTCTTTAATACAGGTAAGAGACCTAACTCAATTAATATATTTATTAGTAGTATGGAGCAATGAACATGTTTCGCAAGTTAACGTTTTTAATATTTTTAGGGCTTCAATTTCCTATTTTTTAATTTTTTAGTTTTTTTGTTTATTATAATGTATATTTTTAATTCATATGTCAACTGCTTCATTATGTGCAATTGATTGCTTGGGTTATGCTGCTGCTGGTCATTTGTTTTGGGGGAAATTGGTATATTTTTTCCACTGTGTTTTATAGTTTTTTTCATGTTTTTAATATTTATTGTGTTCAATCCTAATTTGTTATAATTTACTAAGGTGTTTCTGATGACCGCCGCGGCGCGCCGTGGAAATACGTGTACTATTGTATATGTGTAGGCCTACGTTTGTGTTTTTAATCTTGGAATATCCTGCAAAAGTGAAATGAAAGTAAATAAAAATTTCATCTTTTTTTTTTTTTAATTTTTTATTTTTAAGCATATTTTGCCAATTCCGTCTATTACTAATCTTGATTCGCCTGTTTTTTGTTTAATGAGATATTTAAAGTTTCTATGTAGTCTCTGTATGAACATTATGGCTCTTAAAATAGGGAAATTATGCAAACTCATAACAGACTAATAACACTAAAACGAGGTTTTGCTTGATTGAGCCCAAAGAAGTTTTAACATTAGACATTGTAAAACATGATTATTCATATTACAACTTTAAAGTAAGTCAACCCAATTTACCAGAGTATTCTAAAACTTGAAATTGCTCCAGAATTAAGGTTTAATGTGAAATGACTAGAATATTGCTTCCTGGCATAACCAATTAGGTTTTTTCTGTGAGATGCATCCACTCAACTTATACACTTCATTGCTAATTGATCGGTGTGTGTCCACCCCGTCGAATTGGGTATGCATTCAAACAATTATAAAGGGAGTATAATCGATCGCACATCCGGTTTATAGCTGTATTTTACGGTGTTCTCTTGACAATAGTTGGGGGGCTAGTCCTATTATTTGGTGGTCTCTCAAAGAGCGGAGTACGTCTGTCCCGCTTCAACAGTTTTGTTTTGTATATACTTATAAAAAGTAGTGGCGAAATAAAACTTCCACTGGAGAGCGGGAACAGGATAGATTTAAAAAAAAATAACATCATGAGCCTAATAAAAATTCTAAAATAACTGGGCAATTAGTTTCTGTGACTATCTTTAATTTGATTTTAGTTACTAGTTTTAATTACTAGACGCTCCATGAAAATTGATATTTTGAATCTCTGAAGCTGCCTTTAAAACGTGTCTTCTAGAAAAAATACTGTTCAACCTGCCACAGCCGGGCTAATTAAGGGGGAAATATTCCACTAAACTAAATCCACCAGAACCAAATCTAAATATCGAGAAAAGAAATGAGCATGATATGTGCCATCCCCGTGGTGTTGCTACGAAAAGGTTTCATATGCTTTATTTACAGTGTTTATATAGCTAGCACGTATCGACACTGTACAGGTGGTCGTTTAAATAGCGATCAAAAACGACTGACCGTCTAGATTACTTCGTTTTCGTTGTACTCTGGCCCCAAACTACGAACCCGTTCAAAGTCGCGTTCATCACCCCAGAAAATCCCCCATACATAGCTCTGTATTTTGATCAATCAATTAAAGAGGGCGCTAGTACCCTTTGACGTCTAGATCCCTATATACAAAGAGTAGCGACAACCTCCCAAAATCCGCCATTTTGTGTCTAAATTGTTGTCTAAAGTATACCGTAGGTCTATGGGAAAATCCTGCAATTGCATGATACATGGTGAAACTTTAAAAAACGACCTAAAACCCCATAAATGTACACATTTTTGGAAAGCAACACAATTAATGAGTCCAAAATTTGGGCATACCAATTTTCGTTTACAAGTCACGTATCCAAAATCTAGCTAAAACATAAAAAAAATCATAATTTTTGTGATTTTGATGAAAATCGTGGAAAAAAAGTGTTTGAATGAGTCTAACTTCGTTATTTTTTTAACCTTGGACCTGAAACTTTGTAGGTATGTCAAAGTTTCATAGAAGCTTACCATGAATGGTAAAATAATGTGAAACATGCTTTTTTCACTTTCACTATCTTCTGTTGCCATGGTAAAGTGTTTAAAATCCACAGATTTGGGAAAAAATAACTCTAACTCCGTTATTCTTTGGAACTCGAATCTGAAATTTTGCAGGTGTGTCAAAGTTGATAAAAGCTAACCATAAATAGTAAAATAAGGTGAAATTATATTTTCGTTAACTTCTGTTGCCATGGTAAAGTGTTTAAAATCCACAGATTTGGGAAAAAATAACTCTAACTCCGTTATTCTTTGGAACTCGAATCTGAAATTTTGCAGGTGTGTCAAATTTGATAAAAGCTAACCAGAAATATTAAATAAAGGTTAAAGTATATTTCGCTATCGCGTTCCATGGTAACGTGTTTAAAATCCACAGATTTGGGAAAAAATAACTCTAACTCCGTTATTCTTTGGAACTCGAATCTGAAATTTTGCAGGTGTGTCAAATTTGATAAAAGCTAACCATAAATAGTAAAATAAGGTGAAACGTATATTTTCACTATCTTCTGTTGCCATGGTAACGTGTTTAAAATCCACAGATTTGGGAAAAAATAACTCTAACTCCGTTATTCTTTGGAACTCGAATCTGAAATTTTGCAGGTGTGTCAAATTTGATAAAAGCTAACCATAAATAGTAAATAAGCTGAAACTAATGTTATCGCTATTCTTATGATGGCATGTTAAATGTTAAAATCCAAAGATTTGGGAAAAAATAACTCTAACTCCGTTATTCTTTGGAACTCGAATCTGAAATTTTGCAGGTGTGTCAAATTTGATAAAAGCTAACCATAAATAGCTATTGACGTCCGGTTACCTGTTTGAAAGTAGATGAAAAATTCCTAAAAATACACTTGTTTTACACAATTTAGACACAACTTGGACCCTGAGCAGAAATCATCATTTCACATAGTACAATTATAAAACGATTATATGGCCTATATCGTGTTACTATGAGGAGACTAAAAATAAACGAAATATTCCCTATCAGGAAGTAATAGAAACACCTGTATTGTTTTACAGTTGCTTAGGGGAATCTGGCTCAGGTATATACATGACATGACATGAAGGTGGCGCTGTTGAACTTTGATGTATTCTTGGGAATTCCTAATTCGCAATGCAACCCTAAATATAGAGCAAATCAAACGCTTTCTTTAATCGGAATGACGTTTTCGTTATGGACCGCTCTATTTTTAGGTTTGCAGAATAGTGTACTTAAAACGTGTAGCAGCACATTTACTGAATTCACAACACAACTCAGATAAAATTACTCATGTTACTCACCCAAGTTGTTACTAAGCGTCCTTATAATACAAATCATCACAGTGATTTGCAAAAAGACTTAGAATAAACAAATATACATCTACAATTTGCTTTCACATGTTGAGTAATGGCGCTAGTATTGCCGCTGTCGTCACTGTAGTGGAACTATACAATTTATTGTAAGGATTTCCCCTGAATTTTGTATCTCAGAATTAATCATTATGAATTTTATGCATCTATTATGATAAAAGAACCTTCTGAGTAGTGTGTGCCTTGTTTTTTACGAGCGAGGATTTATTAAACAATTTTTATTAGCTCCGAAAAACAACAAAAGGGCTAGGGGCCAAAGACCAGGTACTTGTCAATCAAGTAGTCTTCTATTGTTGACTGATGACATCATCCAAACTCCAGGTTCCCGATCCGGCATAACGATCGGCGGTACTCCTATACAACTAATTGGTTTACGTGTGCCCACAACATTACAATTGTAATACACGTTCAACTACAGAACTATACTAGGCCTAGGCTTATCTACAAAATTCGAAGCCAATCCAGCTCTAAGTTGATGTTGAAATTCGCATTTTCCCTAATTTTATTCATTTCTCTATTTAAAAGTTTATGTTCCCCTCTGCCCCTTGGCTAAATTAAAAGAAAGACGGGCCCTGGGCGGCACCTGCTTCCAGTCCAAAAATATAAAATATAAATAAAAACGAAATTCAATTTCCATAGCTAGGCGGGATAATTTTGGTAGTCCACAAAACTAGTCGATAGACCTTTACACTTTTAGGGAGCAGCTCTTTCTTGAACTACTTCACTTGTAAAATTATCTTCCATAGAAATTAGAATCTTGTCGGATGACTAAATTTGGAATAAAAATAACCGCTACCGCTAAGCCGTCAGTCCGGCCATTTATCTGGGGAACATTTTATTTAAAAATCCAGAAATAAGTGCGTTTTAGCCTATTTAGAAAAGCATGGAGAAACGTTTATTACCGTTGACTAAAGTAATTTAGTTTCAATTACAGAATTTCAAACAATCAAATTCGTACTGCAAGGTTTACAACTTGGCAAAAGAAAGAGCATTTATGTGCTGCAAAAATCTATCAACGTATTTTCATTGATCTGTATTATTATTATATTATTTATTATCTTTACCCAGGGTTACCCGATTCAGCTAACCGCTGATCTTACACGGGGCCCTGCATCAACATATTACAAATATTAACAACATTTTAAAACATAAATCACAAACAAATATATATCATAGAGTATTAAAAATCTTGTAATTGCACAAATGTATATACAAAAGTTAAAAATACCCTTCATACAAACTAACACATACCACAAAAACGTACACGCTCATACAAACGCACAACACAACACCCATCCACGCGCGCGGACGGCACGTGTGTGTGTGTGGTGTACGTGTGCACACACACACGCACACACACACACCACACACACACACACACACACACACACAAAAACACACACAACACACACACACACACACACACACACCACACACACACACACACACCAGTTATTAAAATAGTATTAAGTTAAAAGCACTAAATTAACACATTAAAATACCAAAAAAAATCACGCACCCTTAACAGATAAACTAATTATAGCTCACACCGATGTAATATTGCACGATGGCACAACAATTATTTACACATTTGTTTAAAACATTGCACACTTAGTGAGTTCTACGGCAAAGTCAAGCTGTTCCATACACATCGAAATAAAATCGAACATGTGATGCCATAATTATTTACACACATTATTGGTTACAATTTTTGTTTAAAAACTGCAACTTGGTGAGTTGCCGTATGGCAAAATCAAGCTTGTTCCATAATTGAACACCATTATAAGAAAAAGAGGACTTTAAATACTGAGTATCAGCCATTGGAAATTGGTGGAAGAGCCAAATGGCCAGCTGCAGCTTGCCTGGTATTTACGTTATGCATATTAGATATATATTGAAATCTTTTGCAAAGATAAGTGGGTGCGATGTTGTTTAAGCATTTATACATTAAAAGACATTTAAAGTAAGTAGAGCGAGGTAATAGCGAATCCCATTTTAATAGTGGAAACATACATTAGACGAAGTGAGGGAGTTTACTGACAGGATAAGTCTTGCGCAACGTTTTTGTAATACATTAAGTTTGTGCACATCCTCACCGAACCTACCAAACCAGACAGTACTACAGTAGTCAAAGTGTGGTTGAATAAGGCTCCTTGTAAAGACATTAAGGTGGTTTAAGTTCAAGAACCAGCCTTGAGGCGCTTAAGAGTGGCCATCTTGTTAAAAACCTTTTGTACATAGCCCCATTCATCGCGATGCAAATAGTGTAAACTTCCGTGTAAACCAAAAGCCCGACCAAAAGCGCACAAGATGTTGTGTGTAGTGATTGATCAACTAAGCATTGGCCATGGTTGATCAGCTAAGCATTGGCCATGGGGATCGATTGGGACCTGGGAGTATGATGTCATCGGATTAACTCCGGGCAACAAAAGACGACTACTTGATTGACAAGGTTACCTGGTCGGCCCCTAGCCACTTGTCATCGAAAAACGGTGATAATTTGCGAAACCTTTTTGCTTCGGAGCCTATTCATTTTACACTCATTGCACTGCTACATGTTATTGTATATGGAAGTGCTTCTACCGTGATGCGCGTACACCCAATTAAAAACGTTCATCACGGTAGAAGTTCCTTTTACTAGGAATTCCCCAGCGTGTTCACGCAATCAAGTAAATATTGGTATTTCCCGCGAATTCACTATGAGCTTGTCCTATACAGTCGGGTCGAATACAAGAACTCGTGGTCGTCGAAATCAAGGAAGAAATCGTTCCAATATCGACGTAAAACCGCCAAGTACCAGAACAGACATTCCTTGCATGATCAAGGAGCAAGTAATATCACACCGCAGAAATTTGCAAGTACAAATCGAGCCGGTTGTGCTTCAAAATCTTACCCAGGCGCTGAACAGACAGGGGATTTTGGAAGTAAACCAAAAATAGTAACAATCTCGGACCTGAAGAGAAACGAACTTGCCGGTGCTAAGGCTTCTAACCGAAGAATAGTCAACGAACCAAAGAATCCGTGGCCACGGCATCGCCTACAAGCCCGAATTGAAAGAACGCTAAAACCTGCACAAAGTAGTTACTCCAATAGCTTTTCAAATACTACTACTACTAGGCCTACTCAGAGTCAAAGTAGAGTTGCAGTTGGTAATAATTTACATACTGTTGCTGAAGCCTCAGCTTAAACAGCTCACAGTCACAAACCTCATCTAGCAGCAAAATGTGGGAAGAATCTCCAAGAAATAGTCAAAGACCACCAGTGTACTCTACAGGCAGGCCAGTGGGTAACCAGAGCTAGAAAATGCCACCTGAAACCTCCCCAAATGCACATCGACCCAGTCCTGGGGAGCCAGTTTATAATGCGTAAGTACATTGTATGATCTGAATTCTACATTTGATTCAGTTACTGTGTGGTGGGGTGGGGGTAGGGTTACTTAGAACTGCAAGCTATAGTCAGGGACAGAATTAGCCGACCAATTGCGCGTATGTCAATCAGCGCGGCACAGACTGTGATTGGTTTGAATGTGTGTAGTATGGGTGGGGCATGTTCGAACAAAATATGATTTAAAATGTCAAAACATGACCTATTTGAGTCGGTTTTCGACGCACGGACACAATAATTCACGTTAAGTAAACTTTCTGTTTCAATATAAATGTTCAAAAATTATTCTTCACGGCCGACATTTGTTCTGCACCGTCAAATTACGTCAGACGCGCAATTGGGCGCCTTATTCTGTCCTAGTTATGCTGTGCATAACCTTTTTGTCTTTCATCTTTAACATTTGGACATTATCATCGTATATCAACTAACGTAAGGTTATTCCGCTGTACATGGACGTGGTATCCACATATAAAGCCACAACCAAATTAAAGTCACGACATTTGTTCCACGAATTACAAAACTTAACCTTAAACAGGACTCTGTAGAATCTTACAATACTACAGAACAAGAATCCGCACATTGTTTTCATCCAAACGGCGAAAAATGTACTAATCGGATGAATTTTCAACTCAGAATTATTTACTCCGTAAAACTGTCATGAGTGAGTGGTTGCCAATTTTGGAGTTGGACGGGTCAAAGGTCGATCCTCGTTGGTTTGTTCATCAACAAACATTAGGATTCTCCACTAAGCACTTTTGGTGAAAGAAGGTGACAGAAGATGACACATGTGGTGGATTGGTTTTAAGATGGCGTTAGCTTATTGTGGATACCAAATCCCTGTACAGCGGCATAACCTTTATGTTAACTGATATACGATAATGTCCAAATGTTACAAGATGAATGAAAGACAAAAAGGTTATGCGCAGCAGAACTAGTATTCTGTTTCCATGACTATAGCAAACTCCACATTAATATCTTTAACATGTTTTGTCATATACTCTGTCCAGAATTTTTTATTTTCTCCTTTTCGCGGGGTTTAATTTTGCCGTTGCTAACGCGTGTGATGCAGTGTACGCACTCACATGCGACTGTTTGGATCGTTACACGTGCCCTGATTGGTTGATTTAAAATTAACTGTTGTTCAACTTGTTGCTATGCTGAGGCGTGCGTACGGTCGTGACTTAGACGCGCAATTGAGAGAAAATAAATATATGGATACAGTATAAGGCACGTTTCACGAGAGAGGGGTCCACTAGTTTGGCCTTATGTAGAAAACACATTTTTTTTTCAGTATAATTGTTGTTTGGCCACTTTATCAGTTGTTTTTCCATATATTAAACTATGAATTCACAAAAGCAAAATCTGGTAGAAATTTGAGTTGCCTGCAATAAGTAGTTTTCAAGATATGAGACTTTTTTGATAGGTGATGTTACACTTTTTGATGGACACAATTTTCCCATTTTTGTCCATCAAATGTAACATTCGCCTGAAAAACAGTATTTTGTTTGTAAAATTTATCTGAAAACCGGATAGTTTGAAAACTGTCTTCATATGAATAAGTGACCTAAAATACATAACATTCTATCCAAAAAATCAAATCCTCTCACAAAAATTCGGTAAAAAATCATCATGTTTGTTGCTAATGTTACTTTTGATGACATATTGTGTCATCAAAATATGTAACGTTTGCAGTAAGAAAAGGGGGATTTTAGGTTAAAATTACATTTCTTTGCCCAAATTTACTTTTGGAGGTTTTGCCTTGCTCAGAACTTTCCAATTAAAACTGGTACAATGCCCAAAATTACATCTGATACTTGATATTACACATTTTATGTAAAATCGGGAAGATTTGGACCTCTATCGTAAAACTGCCATAACAGATGTGAAGTTATGCAAAACACATGGAAAACTTTCCTGTTACCACCATGAGCAGGCCATTTCAAAGAGCCAACTTTGCTGACTGCAGCCGAACAAAATCCAAATCATTCAGAATCGAGTCGATATATGTTCCTTAGATAAAATTCTTTTTGAAAATAGTTGATCCTCAAAAATTTGTCCTAAAAACAGTAGAAATCCATCCTTTTCCGGAGAAACAAACCTTGCTAATGCAGAAGTGATTGTAGTCGACATTTCTTCACAAATTGTATTTCTAATTATTTTAAGTTTTTTTCACATGTCATTGCATTAGATCTCAAGTTGTGTTTGATAGTGGAATAACAGGGATATATTGTAAACTGTAGAGGAATTTTGATGACCGACACAGTTGCAGGTAGTTAACAGGGGGAAGGTATTCCATGTGTTTTTGCATTAACTTCACATCCGTTAATGACAAATGTTAAAGACATATGTGGAGTGGAGAATCTTAGCAGAACTAGGGTAGGGTTATAACCTTATTGTTAAGCTGCAAGGAAAGTCAAAATATAGGCCTGTTCATGAATATGAATCTAAATGACCGTTACAGAAATTACACTAACTATTTGCAACAGGGTCAAATAAAGTTATCCTTAATTATCATGATATTACTAAGATGTATTGAACTCTGTTTAAGAGGATAATTTGGTTATGAAAACTGAGACAGAGACTGCCATAGCAACAGCACGTAGCAGTTCCACAATTACCGTTTGGAAATTCCAAAGCCCAAATCGAGCAAGTCGTGTCTACCTCCTGCAAGGCCCAATTGTTTTCCCAAACACTTGTGCGCTGGCCATCTCCAGGAAAAGATATTACTTCTGCTGCCCATTATTGAGAATGCAGCATTCTGATTGGTCAGGTTACTGCCCATTATCTGCCATAATGAGTCGCGAAGGCCATTTTCGTATTATATCGCACTGTTTTCGTAAGAGAAGAGAAATAAAGGTGTGCAGTCTTATTTATGGGCCTCATATGTATCCTCTAGTGGGAAAAAAAAAAATAATGGACCGGCTGCGTCGTCCATTATTATTTTTTTCGACCTCGGACACATTATTCGACACCATAACGGATACTGCATCACCCTTTATTCTAAATACCATCTCTGCATGGAGTTTTGGGAATAAAGTGGAAAAGTTTGGAGCTTGGAATTTTGGGCATAAAGGAGGATAAGTATTTTTTTTGTACCTTTGACCTCGTAGGAAAAAACTGCAAACACCACACAACACATCAACATTTTATCGAAGTTATGACAGATTTCTTGTAATCACTTTTCCCATTAATTGGTGGTGCATTCATTTAAACATTATTTTCTTTTTGACTGAAAGCCTAAAGGTCTCTTCCTATGCTTATATACGTGTAATGTTTGTAACATTTGCGGGGGGTTTCCAGTTTCACTGAGTTGGAAAATAATACTACGATGTGTAATAAGATTTTGAGAGATGTAAAAAATGGATTAAAGTAACTTTCGAATGGACTTCGGATCCGAGAAGTCCACGGAAATACTTTGCTACCCATCCATGACAATGCAGCACAGTATCCCTATGATCAGCATGATCACTGAGATGGTATGAGCATGGTCA
>JAMKCH010025963.1:0-18198 GCA_023653785.1 Ophioderma brevispina
TGGACAAACAGGTGTGCAAAAGAAGAAAACCGCAAACCTTGTTTGAACTTGCCTGCTATCGTTCCCTATAGAAAACCATGCTTTGACTTTCTGTCGTGCACGACGCCGAAACTACTAATTATCATCTTATTACCATGTTTTTAAAAAGGACGGGTATTCGGCTTATTCACTTCAGGTGTGATCTAATAATTGTAAGCCTTCCAAAAATGTAAAAACTTAGGTTCGAAAAAAATTTTTTTTTGGGGGCCGCTTTTTTCTGGAAATCTCCTCATGTCTCTTAAATATGCACCCAATGGTAATACCTGTGCATCAGATAATGGGCAGAATCATTGCTCAATAATTCTGTACACAGCTTACTCAATATTACAGGAAACATGTATGAAATCGAGAGAAGGCACAAAAAAACCGTAGCATGCATGCTAGTTCTTTATCTATTGACCTATCTACTGAAAGATAGCAATTACAGAGTTTCACCCACTGCCATGGCTGTGTAGGAAATCTTAAATTGCCTAGTATCTAGCGGTCATCCGTATTTGACCAAATTGTAGTGATGGCATTTAAAATTGGGCAGAGCAGTTTCAGTTGTATGGAGAAGTATAAGATCAGTTAATGCCCGTGAGCCTTGGGCATCATAACATTGCTGCCTGCCAAATAGTGCACTTTCTCTCTCTCTTCAATCTGCCTCTGCATTAACACGGGAATTAACCCTTGCTTTAGTGGACATAAAAGTTAAATGAAACGGGTGAGGAAAATTCCTTGAAGAATTTTCTCACCTGTTATTAGAGTATGTTGGAAGGAAAAAAGTCCACTCTTATAGGACTAACCCTGGTTTAAAACTTTGCCATGAAGACCAACCTTAAGATAAGTGTAAATACAAACACACATTTGTACATGATACTGGACTTCAATGCTCTTAATGGCTTTTTATGTGTGGATTCTGCCTCATAGATCATTAATTTTGACGGAAAAAAATCAGAATTTGTTCTTTTAGTTATTTACATATAATTCTTTTATTAAACTCACTTTAAATGCTAAACTTGAGTTGAAAATACCAAAAATGTTAGAATTCAGGCTATAAAAAGGCTTGAACTTTGGATAATCTTGACAATCTCTGCCTGGTTGGAGAAGAGAAGGGACACAAAAAAATTGTGTATTTTTAATTCTAAGATAATATATTATTTGAGTATTTCTGGAGGTCTTTGAACTTGCAGTAGAATTCATATAAAGTTGTTTACACCATTGTTATGAATCTCACTGATACAATAGGGGGGGGGGAGCAATACCAATAGTGACACGTTGAATTCTTTTCTTGTGAGACTGCCAAGCTAAGCCAGCCCAGAGGGGGGGGATATTACTTCAATTCTACAGTAATTCCTTCCCTGTATCGGACCACTGACACGGTATTGCCATGCACTGGATAGTATGTCTGTCTGGTTGGGCATACCTCGGGTGAGTTTGGTACGTTGACCAGGATCTGTTTTTTAGTCCAGAAAAAGATGTTAATTATCTCTGTCCTATATTAAAGGAATACTCAATCTAAAGCAAGAGTGCCATCAATTTTTTTTAATGTTGTTGTTTACTTTATAATGATTCGCTCAACTTAATAACAAGATGTGCCAAAATGTCAAACCCTGTTGTTTTCTAGTCATTGTAGGTCCATAGGTTTATGCATTTCAAAGGCGGTATTTTGAAATGGAGTGTAACTTAGACCAAGGTTTAACCAGGGTTAGTTCCTACACGAGTAGACCTTTTCCTTTAACATACTCTAAAAATGTGACGTAAACAGTGCGAAATGGGCCCATCCATGAGGAATTTTCTCACCCCCATTGCATTGAACTTTCACAGTGTTTGAAAGGAAGAAAGGTCCACTCATGAGACAGGACACTAGCCCTTGCGTTTTAAACCAGGTCAAGTTAGCCTCCCTTTCAGAATACAGCCAAAGAGTTAAAGGGAGTAGAGTAGCGCAAAATTGAGAACTATCTACTTAATAACATGTGTGGTCAGCGGCGGTTGGGGGGGGCCATAATAGACCTTTAAAAAAATGGAAGCAAAAAAAACCCCAAGGGAAGTGAGCAGATAAGGAGGTGCTCACGTAAATTCACAAGCACTTGGCAGTGACGTGCAGTGCGCAAAAATGAATAAGCTTACAAGTGCTGTGCCCAACGGTTGTATGTGATGACCTGTTAGGATGCTTATCGGGGGTCATCATGTTCGTTTAAACTTTGATTTTTTAAAAAGGTTTCTATTATGTCAGCGTATTTCCCAAGTTCGGTTTGTTTTCCTCAGGTAAAAGGTCTGAAGCTAAATATGCTTAAGGGGGATAAGGGGGTGGTGTAAGAGCAAAACTTTCAAATGAGTAGCAATAAAATTAACATGTTATAAAAACAAGAAAGCAGTTAAACAACCATTTACTGGCTCGCATATGAAATAATTTAATGGCTCTTACACTGTGGAGCCTATTTTTCATTAAGTCCAATAAAATTCCCTCCTCCCAGCTCTTAGAATTTATTTGTTGGAAGGTTAACTCATACCCAGAGGGTGTAGGACCTCTTACACCATTACAGATGCTAATTCCAATTACCATTCTTCTTCGGACATTGCAGTTTGTTTGTCATGTATATGTCAGGATGAGCTTACCTGGCTGCTGCTTTACGGCGGCGGAAAGATATTATCGAAATTAGTACTGCGCGAGAGATTAACATTATCAGTCCGTCATAGCGAATGCATGCAAATGAAACTAAATATCTCCGGAAAACGAAGGGGTTCTATGGAGATTTTTGCATCAGAGGGTCCGTTACTCTGTTTTGTTTGAATATGTATCGTAATTGGGTCTGAACCTATAGAACCTAGCAAGAAAATTGAACGTTTTTGTCGGATACTTCGGTGCTCGCAAATACGGAAAAGTGAACAAGCAATCGCTACGGGCCACATCCCTTTTTCCCACAATGCCTTTCGGTATTATTCCAGTCTTGAGAATTTTCAAACGCTGGTTTCAATTTACGCCAACTTTTTTTTTCAATTTTAGAAACAGGATATACGTACTTACCGGACCGCCGTACTGCTGCTTGTTACAGATACTAAACAAAGCTAAGGCGATGAAAGAAAAAAAGTTTTGCGGGCGAGCGGACCTTTCAAGTAGGGTCGGTCGGTCAGGCGAAAATTAGCCAAAATTGATAAATTTGGACTAAAAACAGGTTGATTTTTTGAAAAACTAAAAAAAAATCTGTGAAACTGAAAAACCAGTTTTTTTAGTCACCTAATGGGGAAATTGTGTTTTCAAATGGTGCTCACTATTTGTGCAACAAGAATCATTTCAAAATTCAGTCATACCAGAAAATATCAAATCATATTTGATTTACATATACAGTAGAAAGTTAGGTTCTTTAAAATTCTCACAAGAAGTTTCAAGGTTAGTCAGCTTAGAGAGTTTTAGACAAATTCCCTAGCAACAAGCTTCACATCTATATTACAATTCACTGGCTTTACCTGTCACACCGGATGGCCCAACCTGCCACTGTAAATGATGGCTGTTGCTGTGTTATTCTGCTACTCAGCACATAAACTGTCATTCCAGTATTGCTAGACTACTTGAGAACTTCATGACAGGCACTTGTTTTATTGAACAAGGCAGTTGTGGAACTTGCCACAGTGCATGCATGCATGTCTATGCATTGGAGGAATGTAACGCCATGAGAGCATGTGTGGAGGATAAATTAAAGAGTAGAGCAGAGCATGGAAAAATATTCAAATGAACCCAAACTACAATCACTTCACTTTCCCGTCCTCTTTAAAGGCAATTTATATGCATATTTTGTGAAATTCCTGGGAAAATTTATAACCTTATTTAGCTGGTGGCATTACATCTTTTTCAAATAAAAAAACAACAACTCAACAACCCAACCATTTCACTTGCCTTTCCCTCCCCCCCCCACATTTTCTTGTCTTTTGAGACAACTCTTTATGTCTTTAACTTTTATCATGTTGGCTAAAATCTTTGATATCATTTCTGTGGTTCATCTGGTACTACGGAGAATTATTTACACATATTCCAGTTTTCCATTTCGTCATGGTTAGCAAATATGAGCAAAACCTGCATAGCAAGGACTAGTACAAATGAAATAAAACAAAATGCTTACTGATGTTTATTCAATTGGTCAACCAATGTACAATATTACTAGTACATGTTGGTCAGATTTAAAAAAAATCAAACTCTTTTATGCCCCTAACTTTTAATTATCATGTGGCTAAAATCTTGACATACGCATTTGGGTGTGGTTCATCTGGTAATACAGAGAATTATTTACAATATGCACGTTTTTCCTCCATTTCGTCATGGTTATGCAAATTGATCAAAAACCATGCGATAGCAGGACTAAGTACAAATGAAATGAGAAACAAAATGCTTCCTTACTATGATGTTCAGGGGTAAGGCAAGTATGGGATGTTATTCAATGGTCCAACCATGTACATATACTAGTTGACATTTGGGTCATATTTTCCAAAAGTCAATACCATGTTTTGT
Source organism: Ophioderma brevispina (assembly GCA_023653785.1). NCBI lineage: Eukaryota > Metazoa > Echinodermata > Ophiuroidea > Amphilepidida > Ophiodermatidae > Ophioderma > Ophioderma brevispina. Next base: position 4,523 of record JAMKCH010025963.1, read on the forward strand.
GCAGTATTGTGGTTATAACAAGCAACCCTCATCATTTAAAGTGTATATGGTGCGCATTTCCACTGGATGCTGGCTTATCTACATTTTAAGTGAGAGGGCGAGCGTTGGCCTAGCGGTTAGGGTGCGTGCCTCTGGCGCAAATTTACCATCAAATTCCCGGGTTCGAATCCGGTGGGGTCGTGGCAGCTGCTCTGGGATTTATTCGGGTAGTACCAATTCTGGATTTGATCTGTATACCAGCTATTGATGAAAATACAGAATTAACCGCTCCTCCTCCATTTTTCATCACTTGGAATTGGGCAATGGATCATAAAGCATCCCTCCTTCGATGGGACGTTACGCCGTCGGTCCCGTGTACGAGAGTCACAACTGTATTCATGTACATCGCAGTCAGTGTCGAATACGAGTATTAGGGTGTAAACCCCTGACTGTTCCCAATCCGCCCAAGCCTCAAATAGCGGGCCATGTTAGGAGCGTCCTTATCATGGATACAACATACACGCGGCCCCGGATAAGGCACACTAGCTGAACAATCCTGAACACCACCACACAGCCATTACCAATGACTTGTGGATATAAACGAACAAACAAACAAAAGTGGATATTGCCAACTCTAGTGAAAATATCTTCCATCAAACATTTTTGTAACTCCTCAAACATTTTGTAAATGCCAAGGCATTTTTCTGTATATTTAAGAGAGCGACCAAAGAGTAAATGTATTCACGTCGGGAATGCTATGTTTACATTTGCGTGATATTTTTGCAATAACAAAAAAATTATTTCCTCATATTGTGGTAGCTTATATGCCTAATTGCCTTATTGATAAATAATTAAAAATTGGTGCTCCATTTTGGAGCAATTCTTATAATACATTGATAAACAATAACATTTGCCGTGTGAAGCCTAACATTTAATTTTTAAAGGTTTTTTTTTTTTTTTTTTTTAAGATTGATATTTTTTTTAAAAAAAATGATCAAGGAACTAAAGTTGGCTATTAACCGAAATTTGCCATTTTTCTTTCTAAGTGGCCGGAAAAAAGGTCTAAAAATCAAGCAAAACAATCCGGTTAGTGCATAGCTAAAAAAACACCAGTGCTTAGGTTTTTGAACTAAATGAAGATGAGACAGATTTTTTTTCTTTTGGGCCTAACAACCTAAATTTTGCTAATTTCCTTTGAAAATTGTGAACGACAATTAACATTCTTCCCCTACCTAATGTGAGAACCACAGACAGAAAATGTTGTTCACATCACAAAAACCATCAATATTTTAGCAGCAGGGTCTGCTTTGTGGTTTTATCATATTAAATGAAATTTACAAAATTCAAAATGCACAATCGATTTAACACTTTTAGTATTCTGGAAGTTAAGAAGGGTTTAATTGTGGCAATCATTTTGTTTCTGGGAAAGGAGCGTTGTAAATCATCCTAGGAAACACTATTGTGTACAACACAGGTTTTCTTAAAAAATAAAATCAAAAATATAGAAACAACCAACATAAATGTTGGCATTATCCATTTAGAACATATGACTTGTAAAACTAAAAAATCTTTTTGTGGAATGAACGACACATAGCAATTGTTGTGATTCTAAGGCAACAGATTTAAACCGGAGAATGAATACAGGGCCAAAGGTGAAGGGAACAACAAGTGTATAATTTTGCACAATGAGAAGTCAAACTAGTGCCTGGGGTCAGAAGAGTGAGTCTCAAGTGGCAATATTTCACATGTGGTCACTGTTTTGTTCTTTTCGTTTTAATGCTAGACATTCCTCTGTCCAGATGAACTAGTTCACAAGGTGACATATTTCATGGACATTTTATAAATGAAATGATAAAATTATAAATTGTGTAAATATTAATGAAAGTGTGTCTGTATGCACATGTATTCATGTGCATTTGTGCATACACCCGCACAAACTTGCATGTGTGTGTGTGCATGCATATTCCTGTTTCCCTTTTCACCAATGTTTTTGTTTATTAACTGTTGTGTAGTTTTCTGGTGCAAACCATATTAAACTCCAACCATATAGCCATTTCATTTTATTAATTCTTACCATAATGAAGCTGTATCCTTGTAAAATTGTTTATGAGTCTGATATATTAAATTCTGGCACCCATTTCTCTGAATGAACACAGAACAAAAAAATAAAGCCAACTATAAAAATAAGAGTTTCCATTGAATTTTAGGGATTACAATCTGATATGTTCAAATTTACATCATTTTGCCCCTACAGTATGCTGTGCAGCGAACTGTAAAGTGTCATTGTAAGGTACATTGATAGAACTTCTCTGGACATAACATATTTCCAATGCTATGTTTAGGTCTTGGCTGTTGACAAAATGTAGACATTTCATATTTTATGCGGTCATGGTTCTTTTAAAATATTTACCTTCACATACTTTACCTAGCTGAGGAATCAAACAATCATTCCATGTTCATGAAATTATGGTTTAAGTTGTTGTTGTTGTTGTTGAAGTAGAAAGCCATTAAATTTGTCTATGTTTGGTAATAATTAAGTGAATTATGACTACAATATACAGATGTAGCAATCTGTAAACTATCAAAACATTGCCTTTTTAGAAGAGTTTGATATTTTGATCAGTATAAGCATGGTTTCAATCTGATGTCAAATAACTGCGTAACTGTGTGAAGGAGAGAGATCAAGGTCAAACAGCTCTGCCAATGTGACTGGCTGATTGACTGTGCAGAGAATGTCTAACCCTTATTTTCAGGTACCAATCCGTCTATTACCCCATTTACACTGTGCCAAAAGTTGAAGTGAATTTGATTGAGTCATCATCGATTTCTCGTTTTCCTGAAGTGTGAGCATGGGCAGTCGTAATTGATATGACTTCAAAAAGTCAAATTTGCAAGTTGCTTTTTAGCAGCTTACTTTTGAGTGAATTTGAATAAGTGGTCATTGAATTCAATTTTTTTTTTTTGCAGTATAAATGAAACACATAATTGATTTCATGTGTACTGGTTGTAACAAATGACCTGCCTCTTTGCATTTCCAGCTTATGACTGAGCAACGCAACTGTGCTTCTTCTAAACACCTGATCATGAATGTAGCGCAGTCATTCCAAAGAACTTCAACATTGTCTTCATTTTCTGTCTAGTTTTGCCATTAGTCTAGATAACATTAGGCCTAATTTCACAGAAAAGCCAATCGGGGCCTTCGAGAGCAACCCCAATTTAGCGTCAGTCCTGGCGTCAGTGGTGGTGATTTGGTGCATCATCATGGCCCACCATGTTGAAGATCACGCAAAATCTTTGTTGAACCGGAAGTCAAACTTCTCGATAGACGAAGGTGTCAACAGACATAATCAATTTTGTGAAAGCGAATTTGGAAATCCGCATTCAGTGTAAACACCTACTGCTTTAATTAATTTATACTAATCCTCAACTTTGTAATTAAAAATAATATCTAATTTGACTTTTCTCTAGTGTAAATAATTGCTTATGATGGAAATAAAAGGCTTAGCAAGAAGCCAGAAAAGGATGAAATCAGCAGTTTTAAAGATAGGATCTCCATTCATTTACAGGCTGGAATAAGTAATTCCAATAACGGACAGTAATTACTAAACTATCCTGATTTTGTCCTATTAGGGTGCTCCTCTCTGTCTCTGACTTTTATGCTTGTTTGGATACCTATTCTTGTTCCAACTGCAAAAATCTGATTTTTGATTATTTTCTGATTTAGTAAATCACTGGTAGTGTTGTTTTAAGTCCAAAATAGTGAGAAAATTGGTGTTATCTACCTAAAAAGCTTTTGTCTTTTCCAAGCTTGATAAAGCCAGATAACCAGACTCTTGAGCAAAGCAAGGAGTCAGGTAACACAGTGTATGGCAAGGGCCAGCTATTGTTAGCGCTTTATAATGAAATGTGGTTCAACTGCCATAGACTCCCAGCCAACCAGTAATTGTGTTTAGACACTGCCCCTAAAATGTGTGGGCTTACCCAAAGGGCATTGCTGTCATGCATGATTGCTATTCAATCAAATTGCAAGAAACCTATTAATAGTACATTGTTATGGCTTCATAAAGACAGGTGAAAACCCTCATGGTGATTAAGATGACCTCTTATATATATACTGGCAGGAATAAAAGTTTTATGAGAATATGTGGAAAGGTATAGGGAGTCTCAACATCATGTTTATTTTGTTGTAGTTTTACTCATTCAAAGGTAATATTCTGAAGAAGACCTGTTAAAGGTGCAACGAGAGATTTTGAGGCACCCAAATATTGTGTCATAATAGTAATTTCATTATAGATTAGACACCAAATACATTTCTTAGCTTGTATTTGTCTACAGAAATGCCTTAAAAGAGAAAAAAGGGGATTTTGATTTGCTTATATTTCAATGTAAAACATTAAACATAGGCTGAATTTCGTATTTGCTCCTATACGAAATTAGAAATTTCACAATTTTTGTACCAATGAAATGTTTTTCCGCGTAATCCTTTCAGATGGGGATATTTTTGATGGAAAGCTTTATATTAGGGCAAAAATCGGTACTTTCAATTTTTTAGAGACACCTGATATGTGAAATCTCTCGTTGCACCTTTAAATCAAAGTGTCCATATTGGCTTATGATATGCAATGAAATGAAACGGCCATTGACTTTATACGCTTTTTATTCTGTCATGCATCAATGCAATGGAATAAACTGCATGTAAAGATGTGAGTTTCATTTTGTTTCGTCAAATATCATAAGCCTCCATATTTATAACAATTTTAGAGGATCAAGTTCTCAAAGGGTTTGACAGGCCTAAGGAGTAAATCCCTTAAAACTGAACTGGGAATGAACTTGGAACAGTCGATTTACACCCGCAAAAGGCATGTTTATAGGTTTAGCTACTCTGTAACGCCAATTCCTTCAGGTAGTTACGACCAGCTATCACCGAGTAGACATGGAATTGCCTACCCACTAGACTACACCCCGCCAGATTCCGTTTATTTTTTTGCCGCATAGACGGATAGTGGTCACACAGCGCTGTCTGCACCGTCTTGGACGTAGCTACGTGGTTACAACCGTGCTCAGCGCGCGCGTATTTCTTCATGGCCAATTTTTTTTTTTTTGGATATTTTTGGCATATATTTTGGCATTTTTTATTACACAGTGTGCGGGAATACGGGTTTTTTGAGATGATGCCGTGCCCAGATTTGAATTTCGTAATGATTTTCCTAAAAAACGTTCAAAAAAACTAAAACGGAGCCCAAGTTGTATAGCGCCCTTCATTTCATGAAATTTGTATCCACTCTCAAAATGGCGTCGTGGTAACAGCGGGTAGCTACGTGGTAGCTGCGTGTCTACTACTCCAGTACTGTCTCGTACAACATCCACTTCTCTCCACCTAGTGGGCAACTACAGTGCAGCTATTGGGGTAGGTACAGCAGCTAGAGTAGCCACATCACTGTATCCCTAATATTTGTGTACTTAGTAAGCCCTGTCTTGCAGCTAATGTCTCACAATTAGCCCAGTGTGTACTGTGCAGTAGCTGGTGTAGCTGCCGTATAGGCTACCACGTGAGTAAGAATCCGGCCGTGTACATGTGATAGGCACCTGAAGTCCACAACAAAGGACGATGTATTTTCATAGTTAGTTGCCCAAGTCCAAATGAACCATGGAATAGCAGCAGTGATAGTGCTTAACTTAAGGGGGTATTTGGCCGTCCCACCACCTGCATTTTTGCTTATGTTGGGGGGGGGGCGGGGATATGGCTCATGCATCCAAAACAAAAAACAGCAAATAAGTAATGACAAACCAGTTTGAATATAAAAATGTTATTAGTTTAGATATAACAAATATTTACTTGGTCAAAAGAACCACTGACCCAAGATTCATCAGATGTGTTCTCAGATTGACCTACTTCAGCAGTTTTTCTGTCATGTGTGAAGCATAAACATGGAAAATTGGGTTTCCATTGGTTAGCCCATGGGACATTCAACAATTCTGATTGGTGTGACTGTCTCCACGGAATGTTGCAAAGGCCTGCATGCCCATTTGCTCCTTAGCATGCATGTGAGATGCAATTGCTGAAGTTTTGTGATATCAACTGTAGGGTTAATTTTCTATGATGTTATGAAAAATGCTCAAATGAATAAAAAACTACACATAATGTTGGTCTCTTAACTGTTGAAAAAAAGTTTGATTTTGGGATCAAAGGGCAAAATAGGGTCAACATTCAGTAATGCTTGGGTATTAGAAAAAAACCTATGCCACTCTCTTGGTCACCGTGTAAGATTGTAAAAAGTCAATAATATACCCTTGCTGTTACCTTCAGTTTAGTGGTCAAATATACCTGAATCCCAGGTGTTAGCAAGTAATCAGATGAGACTAAAGGTTTGAGAATCTCCTTGTTGTGATTTGAAGTCTCTCTTGCAATTTACAACATTAAATTCTTACAAACTTACATCGTCTTACAGATTGAGAAAGCATGGTGTGTCAATTCTTAAATATCTAATTACAGCTGGCCTTGAGTATTATCAACTAAATTCTAACCACTTTGTTCCCTCGGTGAAACTGATGTACTAGAGTAAATGTGTGGTAATGTGTGGTATTGATTATGCAGGAAAAGACCCCTACCATAAACATGGCTTGATGTTATTTAATGTTGTTTGTTTGTGAGAGTAACAACTCTATACCATGTGATAGTAATCGTTGTTTATAACAGGTGAAGGTAACAAAGTATTAATACACTCTTGACGCCCTCGAGGATTACCGGTCCATGGCGACCCGAACTAGGTCGGCAAAATTTTCATTGAATTGCGCAAAGCCCAGCGGCAGGTTTTTCCAGTTAACTGTGCAGTGCTAGTGACCGAATCGGAAATAGCACGTAAAAACACGCTGTACTGGGAACTATTGATTTTCCTGCGTGTGTATTGGTACTGCAAGTATGTGATATATGATGGGTGCACTGGCAGGTTGGCAAATGTAGACATTTGTACCTACCATATGGTATGTACTTTTGTCAATTTAGAATTATTTAAGGATTGTAAAAATGGAATAATTCCTTTATGGTCATTGATATCATGGTACTGTGAAGTCTGCAAAGCACTTTTGTTTCTTCAAATATGGAAAGTGCTTATTTTAATTGATAAGAATGGCTTATGCCAAGGAGCATTTTTACCTTACAGAAAAATGTAATATATTTAATACAGAGTGAATTGATCAAATTTAATGATTAAATAAGAGTGCACTCTCATCATATTCTATGTAGCAAGCATAGATTGCATTTTAATACCAAGCGCTTTGTGAGCGGTAGGATAGTCCGCACATTGAACGGAAATCAAGATGAAAAGAAACACACTTTTCCAGTATTCCTCGTCACTATCTCTAATCAAATTTGACGTAAAATCGAGAAGCCCTGTCAGTGAAATTCGCAAGATCCATCATCTTCTGGAAACTCTTTGAATGCGGAAATCCGAGAAGGTGAAACAAGCAGTTACTGTACTATCTTTGGCCATCTCAATTCATGCCTGTGCATAGTGGTGTAGTCAAAGTGTCAATACTTACAAGTAGTATCCTATATCTAATCAAATGGGGAGAAATGCCTTTGCGGCATTGAGTTATGGATGGTTGCAGCAGCTCAAGGAATTGCTGCAAGGTTAAAGCAGCAGGTGAATACAGGATGGTTTCAAATAGAAACACTGGAGATTGTCCTGGGGATTATCAGATGAAGGATAATCATGTCTTAGGTCAGTGGGTTTGTTGTAAATTGGTAGCTCTAGGTGCCTGGAGGCAGGGTTCACACTAGGTTTTGAAAAATTGGTCTACTTTGGGATGGACGCAATTTGTTTTCCCTGAGGTGAAAAATGCGTCAACTTATATTATGCGTGTCAAGGTTTGAGCACTGTTGTATACTTAAAAGGTGCAACGAGAGATTTCAAATAACAGGTGTCCCTAAAAATGTGAAAATTCTGATTTTGGCACTGGTGTAAAACAAAAAAAAAAAAAAAGCTATCTATCAAAAATATCCCCATCTGAAAGGTTTAAGCTGAACAGTTTCTTTGGTACTATAATGTGAACTAATTTTGTACAGGAGCAAATGTGAACTTCAGCCTATGTTTTCTATTGAAATATAAGCATATACAAATCATTGTTTGTTTTCATTTTTAAGTTATTTCTGTAACCAAATAAAAGGTAGGAGTCCGCTTAAGTGCTTAAGCTATATGAAATCACTACATATCACAGAAAATATGGATGACTTGAAATCCTTCGTTACACCTTTAATGACTGCAAACAATCCATACACAATCCAATTCCCAACTTAGACTGGGCATATTGTAAAGTAATTACCCTGATGACCCTTAAACTCCAAAGGAACTGGAGTATCTTGATTCATGAATACCCTTTGGGACAGTGAGAGAGGTTAGTGAACTAAATAAAAGACGTAAATACGGTCAATTTTAAACCTATATTTATTTTCACAGATTTCCTACATGTATTTAATAGTAACAGAATAATTATTTGTTTGAGTGAAAATGATACAATATGGTGACCAGGTGCCAGAGCAAACTCTGTGATTTTGTAGAGTTTTAAGTGGCTATATTTTTACGTCCACATAAGACGCAAACTTTTACTTCTATCTAACCAAAGTGCGTCACCTTTGGAAAATTGTGCGTCCATAGATGCAAAACGCATCACTAAGGTTGAACCTGCCTGAGGTTAGCATGGTAAGTTCGTTGTCCAAAGCTGTAGTAGTTCAAAGCCTTTTGGGAAGAAAGTTGATATGTGTGCAACCAGTTCTCCCAAACTGCCAAAATAATGTGCTTTTGCCTTCACATCTACTTGGATTAAGTCAGTATAACAATCAATCTATAGACAGGGGTAATATCTGAATAAAATCATGAGTTTTGATTTTCCATTAGTTTAACACATTATTTACTTGCAAAATCATGTCAACTTCTAAGATAAAACAGGCATAGTTTCAGGGCATAGTTACTGTTGCTACCTTGGCCATCTTAATTCATGCTTGTGCATAGTGGTGTAGCTGATGGTATAGATTCAAAGAAGATAACACAATTCTATATGTGTTACACTTTATCAAGCAATGTTTTTCTCATTCAAAACCCATTTTTGCTTTGATTACTGCCAAGCAAACTGGCTGTATTGACATGGAAAATCTGGGTTTTGTTCATCTTTAATTTCATTGCAGATCAAAAACTAATTGGGAGTATATCTAGTAGATATGTATTATATGTTGAAATTGCAAACTGATTTGTCCGGTCACTATAATAAAAATCTACTGACTTTCTGTAGCATTTTTGTAGAGCTTCAAGATTCATATGCCTGCCAGCTAGCGCCAAAACGTCAACAGAAATGATAACTTAATCTAAACATCATCAAACTTGTGTAGTGCAAGGCATTATGAGGACCTTGATTCCAACACTACTTGCTACTGTTAATGATATGGACGAGAATCTAAAAAAATAAATGTTTGCCTGCATCCAAATTCCAATTTTGTTTTAATGTGAAAAATGTCCCTTTTGTTTTTAGGTCGTCCGATAGGAAAGACCCTTTCTGGCCGCATGTCCTGGGTGTCCGTCCGTCGTCTGCCTTCGGCGGCGGCGGCGTCGTGAGCTTTTCTTGTTGAACAAAATAATCTGGAGAATCTGGTTCGATCTACAGGGCTTAACTTTGGTGGAGGGTGCGGGGTTACAGATTCCCGAACTGATTAAATTTACTACAGTGTATATGCATTCTAAGTACCTACTTTTGCATAATTAATAAAAATTTAGCATATTTGTACCTATTTTCTTGATTCATTGACCATTTTGTTGTGGAACAAATTATCTGGAGATCTGTAAGTCACACAGAGCTGAAACTGGTGGGAGGGGTGGCGGGGGAAGATCTCAAATCTGAATTCGATTTACAACAGTATGGATGCATTCTAAGTACCTATTTGCATAATTAATGAGCATATTTTACTATTTTTCTTGATTTTCATTGACACTTTTTTGGAACACAATAATCTGGAGATCTGTAAGTCCCACAGGCTGAAACTTGGTGGAAGCGTGCGGGTTATGATTCCTCAAACTATTCTATTTACACAGTCTATTATATTTCTAATTACCTAATTTGCATAATTAATTAGCAATATTTTACCTATTTTCTTGATTTTCATTGGACAACACTTGTGAAAACATATCTGAGATCCTGTAGTCACACAGGGGCTGAAAAGTTTGAGGGATGCGAGGTACAGATTCCTCGAACTGATTTCCATATACAAACAACAGTACATTGTCCTGGGGTTATGGAACATTGTCCCCTGAAGGTTATAAGACATTGGTCCTGGTGGGTATGGGACAATGTCCTGGGGATATGGGACCATTGTCCTGGGTATATGGGCCATTGCCTGGGGTATTGGGACATTGTCCTGGGGTATGGGACATTGTCTCTGGGGTATATGACATTGGTCCTGGGGTTATGGAACATTGTCCTTGGGGGTATGGGACATTGTTCCTGTAGGTATAGAATATTGTCCTGGGGTAAATGGACATTTTCCTGCGGTTTGGGACATTGTCCTGGGTATGGGACATTGTTCCTGGGGTATGGGACCATTGTCCTGGGGGAGATTGGGCTTGTCCTGGGGAATATGGACATGGTCCTGGAAGTATGGGACATTGTCCTGAGGTAGGGACATTGTCCTGCGGTTTGGGACATTGTCCTGGGGATATGGACATTGTCCTGGAGGTATGGGACATCGTCTTGGAGGTATGGGACATTGTCCTAGGGTAGTGGGACATTGTCTGAAGGTACTGGGACATTATCCTGGAAGTATGGGACATTGTCCTGGAGGTACGGGACATTGTTCTAGGGTATGGTGACATTGTTCTTGGGGTATGGGACACATTGTCCTGGGGTTATGGATATTCTCCGGAGTATGGGACGATATTGTGCTGGGTATGGGGCATTGCCCTGGGGTATGGGACTTGTCCTGGGGTAAAAGACATTTTCCTGGGTATGGGACATTGTCCTGGGGTATGGGACCTTGTCCTGGGGTATGGGACATTGTCCTGGGGTAAATGGACATGTCCCCTGGTGTATGCTGGAATTGTCCTGGGGTATGGGGGACATTGTCTTGGTGATATGAACATTGGCCTGGGGATATGGGACATTGTCCTGGGATCGGGGACATTGTTCCCGGATGTATGGCCTTGTCCCCGGAGGGTCTGGGAACATTGTCCTGGTATGGGGGACATTGTCCCCCCCTGGGTAAATGGGACATTGTCCGGGGGATTGGGACATTGTCCCTGAGTATGGGACTTTTCCTGGGATATGGGACGTTGTCCGAGGGTAAGGGACATTGTCTTGGAGGTATGGGACATTGTCCTGGGGATGGGACAATTGTCCAATGGGGTATGGGCATTGTCCTGGAGGTAGGGACATTGTCCATGAGGTATGGGACATTGTTCTGGTGGAATGTGACATTGTTCCTGGGGTATGGGACATTGTCCTGGGGTATGCGGAACCCTTGTCCTGGTGAATGGTACATTGTCCTGGGGTATGGGACGATTGTCCTGGGGTATGGGGACATTGTCCTTGGGGATATGAAACAATTGTCCTATGGAATATGGGACTTGTCTCGGGAGGTATGGAGACATTTTCCCAGAGGTATGGTGACTTGTCGGAGGTTTGGGACATTTGCCTGGGGTATTGAACATTGCCCTGGGGTATGGATATATTGCCCTGGGGTATGGTACATTGTCCTGGGGTTATGGGACATTGTCCGGTGAATGGGACTTGTCCTGGGGTATGGGCCTTGTCCTGGGGATATGGGACAGTGTCCCTTGGGGATATGAAACAGTGTCTTGGGGATATGAACCTTTTTCCTAGGGCTATGGGACATGTCCCGGATGTAATGGGACATTGCCCTGGAGGTTTGGGACATTGTTCCTGGGGTATGGAACATTGCCCCGGGGTAAATGAGATATTGTCCTGTGGATGGACATGGGTCCTTAAGTATGGACATGTCCTGGATATGGGAACATTGTTCTGGAGTAATGGGACTTGTCCTGGAGGTATGGTCCCTTAATCCTGAGGTATTTGACATTGTCCATGGAGGTGAGATGGTACATTTCCCTTGAGGTATGGGACATTGTCCTGGGTATTGGACAATGCCTTGTTAACGATGAAATTTATTTTTTTATCATCTTTATATTGTTTTGGCTTCCTCAGACATTTTCAGGTTGATCATGTTAAACCAAACTGAAATTGTGCATCTTCAGAATGATTCGAGAACCATCAAATACATACATCGGACTATATTTGGGACTGCTGTCCCATTTTTTTAGAAAATGCTTTTCCGGCATAAAGATGATTATCCTAGAAGCATATTCCTTTCCTTAATGGCAAATCCAGATTATATTGAATCCATAAATGCATCTTATTGGCCACAGATGTATGTCCATGCTTAAAACATATGATCTTTAAACAGTGCCAACTCATTGGTGAATGATTACAAGGTTAAGATAATAAAGGTGTCTTGATTTATTTTTGAACACTTTCAACAAATGTATGATTAAGCTGGACCCTGTGGCAATCAAGATCCAAACATTAATGAAGAATAGGTAAAGGAAAACACATGCTCTATAAACGCCGTACCATGATTTCTGAAACAAATAGCACACGCGTTGTCTTTGAATTGCTTAATTGGGATGTCACGCGTAATCGTCACACAATTCGGGTTTACGTGTGCGTAGCCAGAATTTTGTTTTCAGAATTACTGACAAGGTATAGGAAAATGCAAAGAAGACCCAAAGTGTCAACGAGTGAAAGTTAATGCAAATGACACTAAAAGTGATGAAGTAAGATCAGATAATAAGTGTCATTAAGACCAAAATGTGAAGTAAATAAGTAACATCCCAACTACTGAGTCCATCAAAATATTATGGAATCAAACTACAATCCAATAATCTTAGTTTAAATCGCTGTCTAGAATTTCTCAGGGCAATTGGGGGTACGCAACGTGATTGTTGCGCCGACCCTGACGCACAAATAAGTTCTTACAAACGTCACACGATTTGTAAGTGGTCGGGAGGCGTACTCCTATACCGCGATTAAATTTGCATAATACATGGCGTGCGTTTCGGCTTGCCTGAGAACGTCTTACAGCGATTTATTAGTTGTGTATTTTTTTTTTCATTCCATCCAATTAGCAAGACTGCATAAGAGATACAGCTCCTTTATAAAAATCTGTAAATTCTCCCTAGCTTATTCCCTCTACTTTACATGGCCATTGACCTCTTGTGTTAATCAAAGTGTCGTAAAATTACCTCAAAAGTAGTACAGGCCACTTGTAAATGTAACCATCAAATACTGTTGAAAATACCATGCACACTGGAACATGCTTTATTGTTTAAAATAACCGATTCCACTTCAGGAATTGTTGAGTGCATCAATTGATGAGAGCTGTTGAGTAACACTCTAAACAGATCAGTCAGTGAGGAGCTGCACCAAAATAATTTGGATCAAATTCTTGACAACATTTGAATCAACCTTGAAATTAAAAGTTGATTCATTTTCATACCAACTTAGTTGACAAATATCTTGTCATTAGCAATATGACTAAAGTTCTTCCTATAAGATGGAATTTGGCTTTTTTGGATAATAATATCGTGTGTAGTGCAACAAGGTTTGTAGGTGAAATAGCGGCCATGTGATACATCCAT
>JAMKCH010025964.1:0-62901 GCA_023653785.1 Ophioderma brevispina
ATTTTTAAAAATTGATCAATTATATCCAAATGAAGTCTTGAATCAAAGTGGGCTATGCCTTTCATAAAAAGTCAAAATAACTTCTGATAAAGTTAATGATAACAGAATTGACTGTTCACTCCTATAGTAAAACACATGCAAGGTTTCTGAATTTGACTGCCTTGATTGAAACATGGTGAAAATTTGTATGGACGTGGTCACGTCTCATCATGAATGACAGATTTTAACTTGAAAAATAATGCGGTTACCAAACTGCTTCTCCCAAAAAATACCACATTATCTGTAATAAACGCCACGATCTTGAACTTCATTGGCCAGTTTACCTTTGATGATCCTGCTAGGATCAAAACCCCAGGTCCAAACACTAGTATACAGATTTTAACTTTACAAGATTGTACTCACTTTTACCCGAAACATAGTAATTAAGCGTGTGCATACTTGGTCAACCTGATCCTGATTTTTGATGAATATGTTTGTATTCTAGTCAAACAAATCACTGATAGTGCTATTAACATCTCACATGTGAGTGCAAGAAGGTCATAAGTGCAATAGCTGCCATGTGATACATCTGTGTGCTGCCATGTATTAGGATGACTTTTAATATTATCTTTCCTTGAGTCAGTGGCTCTTGAAATGGTCCTTTAGGCGACTGTGTTGCCTGAAGAACCATTTCAAGAGCCACTGACCAAACTTGACATAATAGTATGTTTGATAGGTATTTCTGACAAATGGCAGCTATTGCACTTATATGACCTACTTGCATTCACATGACTATATTTCATCTTTGCTCACATGAAAAGACTTGAATAGACTAACAATTTTCTTCTGCATATCATGATTTCAAAATTTGCTTTTGCGATGCAGGCATAAAGAGGGCTGTTAAAGCAATATTAGCACATTTTTTTAAGAGTGCCCCCCCAATTTTTCAAAAAAAATTGAGATTTTTACACAGTTGCATTGGTAACTGGCTAGTAAACCATACCTGTGAATGGTTAAGCTCGAAAATGTCTGTCTCACGAACGAAGGAATTTTGTAATTAGAATAAATATTATCGGAATCTCGATAATAATTCAACGGCTGCTGGAAACTGCCTTCCAATGTGAAATAGCCGGGAAATAGCGCCATGTACGTGTTTACGTTCATCCATTAGTTGTTTTATTGGTTCAGGCAAATCAAGTTAGAGGTTATTTTCTCGAGGTGGCACTATTTCATCATGGACGGACATAAACGTAGCATTTCCAGCTCTGCCGTTAAGTCCAATCTGGGATCCAAATTCTTATTACAAAATCGCTTATTTTATGATAAATACACATTTTTTAGCATTCTCGTTCGCAGGTATAGTTTCCTAGACAATCACCAACATAACTGTGCCAAAATATCAAATTTTGAAAATTGGGGGCGCTCTTCAAAAAATGTGCCATTATTGCTTTAATATAATACAAAATGTATCACATTACTTTTGAAATGTGTATACTTTGGTAACTACTTAGTAGTCAAAGTGAAATTTTAAAGGTGCCTTACTTACTTTAGTCAGTATTATAGCCCGTTGGGACTTGAATATTTATCTCCCAAACATGGACAACCTTGGCATTTTAACTACCCTGCCCCTCTCCCTGCTTGTAATGGTCTTTCTTGGTGGACCAGACCACACTGACCAGTTCTCCTCCTAGCCCTGGACCTGGTCCGTACTATTTCTTAATCTGGAATTGACCACATACAAATAAGTTCAGGGTTAGAATTATGGACACAAATGACTATCACCTTCTATCTTCATCTGTATTTCCTTACAGACAAAATGTCAACTTGGGGAACTGCAGACATGGCTACGCTGAACACTTAACAATTTGGTTCTTGCCGTGTTCCATGTCTTTTCTGTCTCGCCTTTAAATCATTTGATTTAACCAAAGTATGGGCTCAAATCTTCGCCTTCCAAATCCTTATCTTGAGGTGACAAAAATACTGACTAGGCTGGACCGACCGCAAAGGTTAGTAAAACAAATGGGGCATCTGACAGTATACTCTCTAGATTTGTTTCCCTTGAGTACAAATGAAATGCAGTTCTAACTTGTAGATCCACAATACACATGCCCATCTTTAGCTTTAACACCCAGAGGGTTTTCTGATCAATCCCATGATGCATACACTGTGCATATACTTGTACTGTACTAAACCATTCAGTACTTAGGGATGCAAAATGTTCAAAAGTGACATTTCCATAATCATACTAAAATTCCCTAAGTACTATTGCTTTGTTGTGCTAAAATTAACATTAAAGTCGGGATTTTATGTGTTAGGAATAGGAGTTCATGGGCATCACATGATCCTAATTGAGGTGAAATTTCCCAAACTGTGCATTGGGGATTGACTCAAACAACCACCCTCTGTCTTTTACCAATGACCAACGAAAGGTGTTAGTGCTGTATATTTTTTAAAAACAGGCCATCACTTCTTAGTGGATGTTCACAACGATAGCTATTTTAGGCAGGCACCAAACGTAATGAAATAAAGTATAGTAATCAGGATGTTTCCATAGTATCCCCAAAACACTAATGGCTTCAGATGGTGCTTTTATGACATTTTTTTCTTTCACTTTTTTTATCACCAACTGCATGTTCACCGAACTTGATGGAGAATAAGGTTGCATATACTTCACAAACTAAAACTGTTGATGCTGGAAAAGTATCACATCTGCCCAATTGTAACATTAACATTTTACACTTTAGGTTCTAACCACCCACTATTCCTTGCCTGATTTCAATGATCACACTTGGAGGTTTCAGGATGACCTTTGTCCTCTATCCCGGAGAAGAGTTCATCATCACTTCATTTAATCTTACTTGAGCAAATGGGACACTTTAACTATTGTTAAGTATTGAAATTTTAACCACCCCCAGTGCTCCGGCAACAAGGATTTCATATTTATTAACTTTCCTTGGAGATGATCAACTATGATATGTACATTCGTATATGTAAATATACCATTCTGAACGCTATCCCACGGAAGCGAAGGCACCCTTTTCGGACCTAACCCTATAGATAATATCTAATCACTCCCCTACTAACCCTAGCTTGATAGCTCGTTTTTTTTCCGATACAAACATGCTCCTGCTGGCCATCTCAAGGAAGATAAAGTAGCCATCTTTTGTTAGCATTACCTCATTTTAACATTTGAACCTTTGCAGGTCCGGTCATGTTTCTTTTGAGGGCCTGCGGTATCCTGGTAACCAGTACTCTACTTCCGGCCGGGGATACCGAGTTGGTTTGGCACTAAACTGTCAGACCCTATCGATTTTTCTAAGGAAATCTGATGAGAAGGGCAGCTGGTTACCCTGGTGAACTAAAAAGAAGATCTACCTGCACGGGCTAATTTTGGCAGCCACCCATCACATTGACGTCAGCCGGGCGACCAGTCAATTATCTTTTGCTTCCAATAATCCTCACACAGCAGGATTGCTGTAAATGTAGGGTAAAACCCGGCACCCCTGCGTGTGCGGAAAAAAAACCGAATTAAAAACTTTGGTTTTACTACTACTACTACCACTTTGACCCATTCCTGGATCTTTACCCTGAAATACCAGATGTCAAAAAGAGGTTAAAAAAACCTATACACCCGATCATAGGCTTGTCCCCCTAACACTTGTGTTGTGCCAGCCATCTATGGAGGAAAAATAAATAAATATGCATACTTATCTGCCTGGAGAATGGAAAACTAAGTTAAAAATATCCAAACAAATATAAAATTGATATGTAGATATACAATTCTGAGCTATCTATACTGTCATGTTTCAATTAACTTAGATGTCCGATTTTTATTAATTATTGCCAAAAATACACGTTTTTAATAAAATCACAAAAAGAACGTTGGTGGGTATCTTTGGACCTACGACGGTTTTTTACATGACAAAAGGAATGTGACATTTCAAACCTTCGAATCTATTGAAATTGGGTATTTCACCCTCGTTTTGTGAACTGAGCAAATAAAGGTTTGGTACCAATAGTAATTACTTTGTGGGAAGGTTCCATTGATTCAACTTGGTAGGTATAAAAGTTGTCATCGGAGGAGATGATTCACCACCAATAGTACAATAGGCCCTATTGTCCGCCACTTGACTGGTATGAAACGACTAATGCCAACTTTGTTCAACAGGTTCAAATCCGAACGTTGTTTAATGGAGTGAATTTTGCAATAAATACGAGATATCCATGTTCTACACAGCATACACAGCATTACTTGAATGGACGGCAATACATGAGAGCGATGTATCCTTTGTCGCAACCAATTGAATAAAAAAGCAGGCGGACCTCTATCAAAAGTATTTCAACAATCATTAAAATGCCCATGCATAATGCACGTGCAAACACACCTGGAATCAAAGCAAGTCCACGAATCAATAATTGTCCGTAACATGCTTTGAAGCACCCCTAGTTGTGAAGAAAATGAGTAGCATCAAAGTTCAGAGTCAAAAGTCAATATTCACCTGGACCCAGTTTGTTGTCAGTTGCCAAAAAAAATCCGGGTTGTAAATTGAATAAACATCCAAAGAAGAATATGTTTTCAAGTTGGAACCCAATTGACATTGAGGGGTCCAATGATGAATAACAAACTTTCTTTCATTGATATGTTTTGAAACCCCCAGCATATTTTGGAATAATTAATTAAAAACCGGACATCTAAGGTAATTGAACAGATAGCGAAAGCAGTGCACACATTTTAGATCAACACCTATAGATAATATCTATTGTTCTGGCTTGTTAGCCATAAGTGGTAACATTGGAGTAAAAATATGGTGCCGGTTAGCAGTTCCAGTCAAACAGACATTTTTTTTAAAACACTCGCGTCTTTTGTGGCCATCTCCAGGAGAAAGATTAAAGGTGCATTTCGTTGATTCCAGCACCTTCTTGTTTTTATTCATTGTTCACTAGATAATCATGAGAAAAAGATTATTAACAACTTTTTAGCTGATCTCCACTTTGCGGTTTTGTGTATGAGTAAATGACTCATTTCCAGTCCCCCAGGCTATGTCTGGTATAAATTCTGTCCGGTGAAGGAGAGAAAATACAAATGCGAATTACTTACGACACAGTCGAATTGCACTTAGATTGGCACACATGGATTACTAATGTTAACAGGTTCGTTCGATATAAAATCTCAACTTCCTTTAGGTAAGTCGGGGGGGGGGGGGGGGGGAGGTGTGGGTGTGGATCACAAAATGCCCCCTTTAATAAATATTTCACCCTGGCCCACATGGAGAAGAGTGAAAGAAGTAGTAAAATTTCAAATATTAAATCCTTTTTTTTTGCCAATATTAAATATACTGTTATGATGATATCCAATAGGAATCTGTGAGGGAACAGTTTCGGATCCTAACACCTTAGATTGATAAATTGCTCCTCTACAAACCTAGCTTGTTAGCTTAATTGCGTAGTTAAGATGCGACTGTTGCTAGGTAAAATCGAGAGGTTTAGATCCGTGTACGTGCTGTAAAATACAGGAGGGACGTTCAAGTCCCCTACCTAATCGCAGGCAGATTTTTTTCCCAATACTGCGTGCACTGACCATCTCCAGGAAAAGATTAATAAATAATCATACGATCATAGTATGAGTCAAATAAACATAAGCACTATCATTGTTAACAGCAGCATTGAGAGATTTTTTGAGAAATGACTCGATAACTGTGGCAAAACTAATATGAACAACCCAGATAAAAGTTTGGGGCAGTGGTCCTTATGTCCAAGTTTGATTGTGATCAGGCACATTTAACCTTAATGAACAATTAACAAACCTACCAACCAAAAATGGCACAGTCACTACCCAACAGAAATTGTTATACAGTTGATTAATTTTAATTAAAAAAAGAAAAAACCTAAAAAATTTAAAAATATTAAGGTCAAATTGGGTTATATTGTCAGAGCAAGTTGGTGTTTTTAATGGAGACAATTTCAAACAATGTCTTGAAGCCTCCAAGTGTTGGCAAGGTTTCTTGAAATTACAGTGAAAACAAATGGAGGTGTACAGGTTTTACACAAAACATATAGGGTACATAGATGGGCTGGCCAATATCAACGATTTAAAAACAGCCACTGATGAAGAGCGATAATAATGAGCATATGCATGTATGCATGTAGATTTTTTTCCATCAACGAAAGTTGAAGTTTTCATTATGCTATGCAGGAATTGGGTAATATTGTGAATTTACGATTTTTTTTTTTTCCACAAGGAAAGGTTTCCATATGCTATGCATGAATTGCTAATCAATATTGTGTACCATTTACATGAAACCATTCAAAGCATCAAGAAATTTAAGATGCAACCTTACCATTAATTGATTCATTAAACTAGTTTCATCATTTTAAGCAAAATTTCCAATAGAACCAAACAGGTGCACATAGCCAGCCTGGTGGTTCTGAGGTGGCCAAGTTTGTGGTAGTTGGCCTTTAAAAAATTTTCCCTTTAGAGGCATTAAAAAGCCTTTTGTCGCAGGGCAAAAAGGTTTGGATTAGCATGAATGTCCATCTTCTTTTGATTTCCCTCAAAAATATTTTTCTATGGTTAGAGTTCCCCCTGTTGACTATGCCCACTGAGCCAACTGTACTTTGTCATGGGAAGAAGCACCATGTTATATGTGAACTCTCCACAAAGTACTATACTTGTCTCACCCACGTTGAAGGGACGTTAGTATGAGTATTTGCATTTCCCACTAGTCTCCTCTTTGATGGCCCGCCTTTATTCGCGTGCGGTATCAGCTCTGATTTCAAGCATAGCGCGCGCGATTCAAGGCTGCGCAACATAAAAGATGCAAGCTGAAGTTCAACTCAAATTAAGATGAGACAAACTATATCAATGCACCTTTCCAAATTACTCACATGTATGTAGACCCCCTGGACCAGCTTAAACTAAATAATGGCACCCACAAAAATCAGAAACACAACCATACAAATCTAGGAATGTGATACTGACAGCAGTACCATTATTTGATAGGCAGATATGGACAATAATAAAATTACAATGAGCAATCACAAATAAGACGACGGAAGTTCTATGACCTACCACATTAGTCTTTTGAAGACAACTGCAGATATTGACCAGACCATAGCAGGAAGGTGCTCAACATTGTACTAGTATCAGGATAATAGAAACCACCCGGTTGACTCTTTTCTTCTTTACCAGGAAGTTGTTGAATGACTGACACACATTCATACAGCCTTACGGCTGTACAGCCTTACAGCTGTAATTACTGGTTAACCTATTTGATTCACAGCGTCACAACACTCTCTGTTAGCCATGTCTTCCTCAATAATGGTACCATTGGTCTTGGACATGATTTCAAGCAGAGAGATCTTTTCTAACCAATTTGATTTTATGATCTATTATAGCAGCCAGTACCTCACATAACTTACACTACTCATTTTTTAATACATAACTTCCATAACTCCAACTGCAGGTTACTTATTCAGTTCATTAGCTGACACGGGACCGGGGGTGGGGGCTCAGTTTGGTTTGGGGTAAGGATTGCCTGCAGAGCTGGAAGTAGGAACTATCTAGACATTTTTTGCACGAAAAAATAGGGACCCATCGCTATATAAGAAATGCAAGAACTTTAGAGGCGACAAAAATAACACCAATTTGCCATTTCTTTCTTCACAATTTTGACCTCTTGAGTAATTTTGTTTTCAGATGAGGAAATTGACTATTTTCTAATAAATTTGATGAGATTCTACAAACCTGACTCCATACAATACCGAAATTGGCAAGAAAAAGGGGTCATTTTACAAGAAGGCTCAAATGAGACCCATATCCGCAAGCGAGTCCACCATAAAATGATCATTTGTGTCGAGTACCCCACCCCCAACGCCCCACCAGGGCAAGGGACGAAACCCTCCATGTATAGCAGAAACTGTTAGTGGCAAACTATTTAATAGACACCTTGGAAATTTTTAATTGCCCTTATCCACAGCACCATTTATGAGGAATGGTCTCAAATTATGCCTAATTATTTACAAGTTGTTCACCACCCACCTTCCTATCATTCAAATAAATTTTGAGGTATTAAAGTTTCCTCTGTAACATGAATACATAACAATTGAACAACAAAAAATATATAGCTACTTTCCTAAGTGATAGGTTCAAATCCAAAGCAGGAATAACAAATTATACTACATAACTCATTTTTTAAATACACCAAGCTTGTATGCCATGATACAGACAGACATTTTGTGCTTTTTTGCAAATATTAAAAACTTAGGTAAAAAGTACTCTAATATGCATGAATTCACATGAATCCCAACCAGGGATAGTGCTAGGACTCCCAAAACTCTGAAATGGTGGGTCCAATAATGGTTCCACTGACTCTTTACTATATAGGAACAATTAATTTCAGGGGTCCAAAATGTTAAATTGGTGGTGAAATCGCACAAACGCAGGTTAGCGATAACCCCTGATCCCAATTTGAATAAAGTTAGATTGGTCACAATCAAAGCATACCACTGGGATAGGAGTAGGTTACAACACCCTGAATGGAAGAACATAGCATTTTTGGCCTAATTTCCCGAGGATTTTTTTGACCACTTTGGCCCCACTTTGGGCCAATTAATGGAAAATTGGACCTAAATTATGTGCAATTTGGGAATCAACCTTTAACACTTGTTGGGAACAGGAAGTTTGGAATACTTGGGGATATGTGCTCCCCCCCCCCCAGCTTGATTGCCTCGGAACACCCCTGGGGCACATTTACTACTATCAAATAAGATGGGGGGAGGTCCTCTTTGAAACATTTCCTCACCAATCATTTCTTCTAAAAAAAATTTATAATAATCAATTCTAATACATGACAAACAAACATATTTGTGCACACAGCTGCTCATCTCATATTTAAAATTCTCTCTTTTGTTGTTTAAATTTCTTCTCAGAAGAAATATTCTTACTACATGTACAAAGGCACCTTAATGTGAAACTTGTATAAAACTGTACATGAGGAAATACATCACTTCCCATAAATCACATTTCAAAACAAAAGACAACTGACACATAACAGTACCTGCGTATCTTATCAGATTCAAGCAACAGACGATCTGTCATCTGCTTTCAAAAAAGCACTCTTATTTGGTTTGCTTCATCTCAGATTGTAAGAGGCTTCACTGAAGCCACACTAACCGTGATCCACACCACTCATGAACGAACTGTTTTTAATGGCATTTGGTGTTTTTGTGTGGTGATTCTATATTCCAGATAATAACAATGCCAGTTCACACCCCCTTCTGGAGAAGCAAACATGCTCGTCTATGGCATTTGTACACAGTTGGTATTACTAAACTTCAACCTTGTTTTGTGAGAAAAGCAGCTATACCCACTCTTACTTTTGACAATCAATCTTAATTTTGAAGTCTCATTATTTGACTTATGCAGATTCAAAGTTGGGGTTACAGCCATTCTTCAATATAATTACTCTGAAAAGAAGTCTGTAGAACCATTAGTCTCGGTCCACGTTAACTGGTGTGTGTCCGGGCGAATGTAATCCCCACCGCCATCATCACCAGCGACACGCTCATATCAACCCAATCAGCTTATGGGTGAGGATTCACCAGTATTGTGCTGTTGGGACACCACCAAGTGTATTGGAACGAACTACCCTGACTTAAATAAACACGCACGACAGCAGAGCAGTGCCGATTCGGTGCACCCCTGTGCAATCAAGTACTTTGCTCACCGTAGCCGTTATCATGTGTTTGCCATTATTTAGGGCAATAGTATTTGTTCGTCAATGGTGTGGATTGTGATCCATACTCTAGTACACCGGTCCAAGTGGTGAACTGTCCTATCCATACATGTCCTTCCTACATAAATTGCCCAGCAGATGACACCAATTTTGCACCTCTTGCAGTTTTACAAAACAGGTTACAATTAACCATATAGAATCCACAAAGCACTTTGCCAATGCACCAATTTAAATTACAGCAAAAATAGGATCAGTCATTATCACACACATGGTTAATTCCAAGCAATGTGGTCCTCCCCATGAAAGGAACAAACAATAGAAAATAAAAAAAAACTCTTAATACTACTTCAAATCACTAAGCAGTTAAATAGGGTCTTCTTAGTTACAAATATGAATTAAATTTCATGTTAAGTGGTAAAGATCAACAAACTTCTTTCCTAATTTTGGATTGTTTCAATCACATCTTTGGGATCAATTACATATTTGCTGGTATTCTAAAAGGAGTCTAACTTTAGAACTGGATTTAAACTAGGGTTAGTCCAACATGAGTGGACCTTTTTCCTTTCAACATTCTTTGAAAGTTGAAAATGACGGGCGAGAAAATTCCTCATGGATGGGCCGGAACAGCGCATCCATGAGGAATTTTCTCACTTATTACAGCTAACTTTTAGAATATGTTGAGAGGGAAAAAGGTCTACTCCAGTAGGACTAACCCTGGTTTAAACCCAGGTCTAAAGTTAGACTCCCTTTGAGAATACCAGCCATTAAGTTTAGGCCCATATTGAAATAGTTGTGCAAAGCTTTCCCCATCTTGACTGATGATTCTTGAAAAAATGCTACCAATGAAAATACACGTATTTTGACTTCAAGTAAGTTCACTTTTTGACCCCACGTGGAATAATATTGGATGTTCTGACAAAATATATACATCAAATAAGTTGGAAATTGGTGAAAACCTTGGTCATTAGATACCGATACAGGATAAATTTTGAGATACAGGCATGTGAATCGTGCCACCACTTTTTCAACTCGACATATAAACTCATTGCGGCATCCGAGCACTGGGTACTTCCGAAGGCCTATTTTTTTGATAGATTCAAATTGCCTTGTATTTTGATATTCCAAGTATTAATCATTGTCTACAATATTCATTTTCATATTAATAATTGACAATGATCCCTATAAACCATGCCACGCCAATTTGCTTACATCTTATGTTTTTACCATAACTACCCACCATTACACACAATCTGGAGCGATTTAGTGCTGTGTTTCCTCCAATGGGAAGTCAATTACCTGGGTTACAGCTTGCTGTAGCTAGCTGTAGCCTGGCTAGGGAAAGTTGCAGTTAAATATTCCAATATGGACCCCGATAACAATTACTATGCCAATTCAGTGGAACAAAATAAGAATAAACATCTATTCATTATTCTGCTCTGTAACAATAAGGGCGTGTGTGTATAAAAACATTTTTAGAGAGCTGACACACTCAAATACAGATTGTATTATTGTTATTATAATAACTTCCTGGTATTATCAACAGGTTGCACTTTGTCTCTATCAACAATTTTCGAACAGATCATGTTATATTTGGGGCCGAAATTTTCCAGCTTCTTAATTTTCATGGCTCCTGCACTGTTAACAACAATAACAAACAGGCAGGACACTGTACCCTAAATACAGCCAAGAAAAAAAAACAAGTTTGTCTCAGAAGACCGCACATATTTTGTTTAAAAATCGGCATAATTTTTTTTTTTTTTAGGTTTGACTCATTTGAATTTTTTCACATTTCTTTTGAGACAAACTTGGTATTTTTTTTGGGCTTATGTGTCAGTTGGTTTTGTGTGACTGTGGAATCTCTATTTCTATTTCCCTATAAAAGTAACTTAGCTGCATCTATACTTTGTTCATCACCTAATAGGCAAAATTTATTCGGCATTTGTTTATCCGCGCATGAAAGTAATTCTGTTTTACATGCATGCACCGCGCGTACATCACACACTGCATCTGCTGTGGTAGTATTGCTTGTAGTTGCACCTGCACTATTCTATATCAATTCGTGGTGTGAAGAATCTTGTCTATTTGATGCTGAACAAAGTATAGAGAAAGCAGCACACTGTTGTTTGAAATGTTTGAGGACTACCACCTTTCTTATATTTCTGATTGGCTCAATACATGCCATACCACTCCGAGTAACCAACCAAAAATTGACCACATCTGTAAGCACTTTCAAGGTCTTCCTTACAATGTCTCTGATTGGCCAAGTACAGTGTATAACCTATGAATACCCTATCAAATCGACTGGTAGTGCCTGTGGGCTTGAGGGCGCTTGTTCCTATTTTAGTGTATCTTGTTCTCTACTTGATATGAGAGCCTGCCATTTGTATACACATGCCAGGTTTTGTGGGAAACAAACTTGTGGTTTTACAGTAGAAGCGATAATGGATATTACTACGCTCTATTCAATACTGTGTCAATATTGATGGTTAACCATTAAAAATGACATTTTTTTATCTTTTTTTTTCAACACTTGCATGTGCTGCCCATCTCTAGGGAAGGATTAATCCTTATTACTGAGAATTCAGTAAAGTAATTAAAAAACAATATAAATCGATATGCAAATATACTGTTCTTAAGCTATCCGCTAGGAAAGCGATGGACACATCGCTCCTGTTCTAGCTTATTGTAAGAGACGCTGTCACTAGTAATATGGAGGTTGCTGGTTTTTTTTTCGGGGGGGGGGGGAATCCGGCCAAGTGCGATTTTTTTGTACCACTTGCGTGCGCTGGCCATCTACAGGGAAAGATGAGTAAAATATCATCCTGATCTAACTGGAGACGAAGCTAGTTTAAAATTTCAAAAGTGCATTAGAAGTTTAAAATCATTAACCACAAAACACATATGTCTCTTGTGCCGATTTGATTGGTTATTCAATGGGTTACATGATATCTTTAGCCAATCAGAGGGTTGTACAGAATATATGTCTATTTGATTTGGTTACTTGAGGGAAAAATGCCAATATGTAATGAGGCCAATCACATACTGTAAGAAAGGTGGTAGGAATGATGTTAAGAATTCATCATGATCAAAATAATATTCTTACATACTTATGGAATTCAAGACTACCACTATTTTAACAAAGGGTCATAACTCGTGCTGTACCACAACACAGGTTAAGTTTGTACTTATCTTGGGTAACAAATACTGTCAGTAGGGAACAGCTGAATAAAAGTTGATGCTCCCCCAAATTAGATTGAAATTCAACAACTCTTTTAAATAAGGTATAAGCTACTGCATATACTCCTTAAAATTTATGGTGGCATTTTAGCCGGATATCGTTAAATATATTACATAGGGCATATTTTTGGCTTAAAGCTACTTGTGTTTTCTATTACTTGAGACTTACAAAATAAACAAAAACATCACCTAACACTATTGTTGTACGTACACAAACGAATACCTTGTATCTAAACTTGGAATATGTCAGCAGCCCAATATACTTATAGTACCATATATTTACAAATCTGCAAAATACAGTAAAACTAAAAAATATTTTATTCTGTGTGTCAGTTCAATTCTTGTCATCTGCAATTAAGTGACATTTTTTCACTTTTCTTGCAGGGGGAAAAGGGTCTAAAAAGGAGGAATAATCTGCAAAACTCCCCTTATTATTTTCTGGTGAAATTACTTAAGCACAACTATTCCCGTGGGCACTGGTCCAGATGATGCCACTGCCGCCGTCGACAACGCCGTCGACGTGTTCATGATTGTGGGCGTTGATACTAAACTGTCGTCTACAGTTTGTTTCTGAGGGGTTGTGGTCGTAGTTAATTTTAGTGGTGAGTGTGCAGCTGCTTCTGCAGCTGCAGCAGCCTGAGATAAAGCGTTCGCCGCCGACGATGGGGACGACTTACTGGGACTGTTAACAGTTACGCTTGTGATACCATTGGTGTTGGCAGTAGGCACGCTCATACTGAGACGAGCTTGGCTCTGTGTTAAGTCTGCGGCAGTATTGCTGTTGGCTACACTCACAGCATAGGCCATGTTATTCACAGCCTGCACAATTGCCGAGTTCAAAGTTGCCGATGACACCGCCGGCGACGTTGCCACCACGTCGTTGGTCGCTTGCACCTTGATCGGCGTATTTGTCAGAGCCACCGGATTCCCTGTTGCCCCACTGGCAGTCACGGCAGTTGGACTTGTCACCACTGCCGCCAAGTTCAGTGCCCCAGTGTTAGACGTCGCCGACTGTGTGGACAAAGTGGCCAAATTTAATGCCCCTGAATTTGTAGTTACAGGTGAGGTTGTGAAGGAAGGACTTAAACCTGTTGGCAAACCGGGGCTCAAGAGAGCCTGTCCATGGAAAGATCCATAATTAAATGCCGGCGGGTTGATTCGTTTCTCCTTCTGCCGCCGGTTGCAGAACCACACCCGTACCACTTCCTTCTCCATTCCCATCTGCTCTGCAAGGAGCGAGATCTCCTCTGATGTTGGCTTGGAATTGGCCAGGAAAGCCTTTCTAGGGCGACCCTGACATTGGTCTCAATACTTGTGCGCTTCTTTCTCCTTCTGGCGAGACCATCGGGGCTCAAGGCAGGACCCAGGATGATCGGGTTGGTTACTGTATTGTCGGCATCATCCAGCCACCTCTGAAGGAGAGGTTTCAGTTTGCACATGTTCTTAAAACTCAGATTTAGGGCTTCAAAACGTGATATCGTTGTCTGGCTGAAATCATTGCCGTAAAGTTTGCCCATAGCTAAACCAACATCACCCTGCAAAATATGATAAATATTTAAAGTCTGTTAGAATGCTTTTTGCTGAATGCTGAATGTTTTGTTAATTTTCAATCTACGCTACCTGATATTGGATTAAAGACTAAAGGCTCCTTCAGACTGAAGCAATGCAGAGTGCAATGCTGAAAACTACGCAGTGCAAAAAATGAATTAAAAAATGATTTTCAATCTAAAAGTGCTGCTCCACCACTGCTTGTTAGCTTCCTTTGTTGACCCTTCCTAATACCCCATTTACCTCTCACCAAACTACCACTACACCTCCCAACACGCTCTCCAACCCTCTTCCCAACACCCCCATCATCCCCCCCCAACACCCCATCACACCCCCAAACTCCCAACTCTAAGGTGCAGGTAGGGCAAATTATAACTTATTTTAATTCCGATAATGTGATGTGTATGTTGGTATAGCTGTTACATATTTAATTTTTACCCTTGTATAAAAAACCCTTTTCCCCTAGTATTTTGTCACAACCTGATAATGTGGCAATCATTTGTTTTTAATCCAGCACCTTCAAATTATGCTAAAGACTTGTTTGCCCACTTTCAACATGAAATGCCTTAAACATTCATCATATTAACATCCGGTCTGGTCTACATTTATGAACACACGTCACAATACTTCCTTACCTGTGTAAAGCCTAGTTTGATCCTCCTCTGCTTGAAACTCCTTGCAAACTGCTCCAATTCCTCCAGATCCGTAGGCTCCTCTGTGTGCTGCACGGGGGCCATCTTGTGTGTCTGTTGTAGATGCAGCTGTTGCTGGGCAGTGATGATGGTTGGACTGGTTCCTGCCGTCACCAGGCTTGGCGTGGAGGACGGCTGGCTCGGTGTGGTGGTGGTGGTGGACGGCTGGGTTGCCGTGACGGCCTGAGAGAAGAGCTGCTGACCCGCGGCCGTGCCTATGATGGCCTGACCTAGGGGGATGTTCTGTTGGCCGACCTGTTGGTCAATTATATCATGGTTAAGAGATCTAAGAAATCAAAGGATTTGTTTTCAAGATGGTCTTACATTCTGAGAAATTATCTTGGAGAACCTAATTTGAATCATCCAAGATTACCTTGTTGACTCTCCTAGTGTGATACCCTCACAGTGGCAATTGAAAGTTAATACACATAAAAACTTATTCTGTAAAATTATGCAGTATAATTAAAATAATTTTGCTTAGAAATCTTCAGCCTGATGGTGCTGGGTTTTTTTTGGGGGGGGATTTTTATTGTGATTTTATTTTCATTTTGCAGGCCTGTACTTATCTATGTAGCTTTTAGTTAAGGACATTCACTGCTTTGACATTTTACCCATTTTATCTAATAGTGGAAACCAGGATGCAACTTAAATTAAAGTACAACAAGGTAAAAAATAACATTCACTTTTCTGTCATAGTTCTAAGTAAACCAGGGAGGTTGAGGAAGAGTTTATAATTTAGTAGTACACCAGGCAAATTGAAGACTTTGGATTACATGGCTAATTGATTAGTTTGGTAAATTTCACCAGATGTTAGTTGCACATGTGGGGACCAACACTTCCAAATTCTGTATCTACCCTTGTGCAATCCATGGGCCAAGCAAATTGTCAGAACCCTGAAAGATGGCAAAACGACACTTATTACAGCACCTCAGTATACCATGGCCTACACAAAAAGGCATGATATCATTTCTGGAATGGTAGCTATAGATAGGTAGGAGATAACTAAGGATTGAGGAAAATGTTTTAATTGGTTCAATCATGTTGAAAAGTATACTAATTTATTTGTCTGACCATAAGGATTCCAAAAAGGTATACAGTTATTGCAAATAAATCGTGGCCAGCGTGAACACTTGGTACGCACCTAGCAACACGCTAATGTATGGGCATATTTACGCAGCTCTGTAAATGAGATGCAAGCATGTCTTACGCTGAACGCCGTATGTACGCGGCAGGTATCTAATACGCTGGCCACGATTCTTCTGCAGAAACTGTAGTTTGTATTATCTGTGGCCTGAAGGCTTGGAGTTACTGGGCAAAAACAGCAAAAATAGGTTAAAGGGCCATTTTCAGTTTTACAGGGGTCAAAATTTGCAGTTGCTCCAATTTGGATAAAAGGCGATGCAAATTATTGGTGGAGCTAAATTGGTTGACCAAAATCGGGCACTTTTTTACTCATAACTTACAATCTTTTAGCCCTGAGATTTAACAGGGTAAATGATAAGAATAGCAGCTGGCCTCCAACACCAACATTTTGACAATTTCATCTGCTTGCCCAAGATTGCCTAAAAATCAATGGAATAATGTAATGCGATATATGCATTCTGAGTCGGTGTGCGGGCATTGTAGTTCCTTTGTTTCAGTGAGCTGTGTCTGTGGTGAGCTGTGTTTGTGTGAGCTGGGTTTGTGTGAGCCGTATTTGTGGGCACGTATGTATTTGCTATTTGTCGTGTGAGCTGAGTGTTGCAGTGTGTGGATGTGGGGTGGGTTTGTGTTGCTTGGGTAGTGGGTGCATATTTACGTGCGTGGAAAAGATGTGTTGGTCCAAGACACTTTTTCCCACTCCATACTGAACCCTTGTTTTGTTGTTATTTGAGTACACTTTTAGGTTGGTCCATTTTGAGGTGATTTTACTTAAAAGGTGCAACGAGAGATTTTGAGGCACCCAAATTTTGTGTCACAATAGTAATTTCATATAGGTTAGACACTCGATAGATTTCTTACCTTGTATTTGGCTACAGAAATATCTCAAAAGAAAGAAAAAAGCGATTTTGATTTGCTTATATTTCAATATAAAACATAGGCTGAATTTCGTATTTGCTCCTATACGAAATTAGAAATTTCTCAATTTTTGTACCAAAGAAACATTTCTCAGTTTAATCTTTTCAGATGGGGATATATTTGATGGAAAGCTTTACATCAGGGCAAAAATCAGTACTTTTGATTTTGCTGGAATAGCTTAAAAGTGAAGGATAAGCCTGTAGAATTCTCATAAGTTACTTTTTACAACTGAAGAATTGACAGAAAAGGAAGAAAACAGGAGCGTTCTCCATTCAATTACGTGTTGTAGTATCCGTACGGACACTAATGACTAATATATACGATTTTGTCCTTATAAGGTTTGCTTCTGATCCTATCATTTGTACGGTATGTTAGGATACCTATACTTGTTACAGACATGCAAAAATTGATTTTTGTGATTTTTTTCCAATTTTCTGGATTAGCACAATCCTTATAGGCCTTAATCACTGGTTGGTCCTCCCTGCCAGGATGCACTCTATCTTCTTTTGCTTTTTGGCTTTATAATAAGTTGCGGGAAGGGGTGTGGCTGGACATGTACAGGGTGAACGGTATAATTGGACCATGGAAAGACACACTAGCATGTTTGAACAATTTACTACCTTTTACACTTCAGCAAAATCAACTGGATTCGTTACAATAGACCACCACTTCAAAGCCGTTTTGAAGGTTTTATTGGACAACAAGTACAAAAAGAACCGCAAACTTTGTTTTTTAAACTTTTTGGCATGCTATTGTAATCAGGTCCCTATAGAAAACCATGCTTTGATTTGCGTCATGCATGACAGAAAATAACAGAAAATACTAAATAATAATTTAAATAAAGACCAACGTATTGGGCTTTTTCAGCTTCAGTGTGATCTATATATACATCGGTAAGCCTTCGAAAATATGCAAAAACCCTGGGTTAAAAAAAATGGGGGGGGGACTTTTTTATAGAAAGTCCTCATGTCTCTTTAATTGCTAATGGATTATTCACAAAAAAGTGAAGGGAGATCAGAGGGTTATATAAACCTGTCCAAATGGACGTGGCAATAGCTCTATTAATTATCCTATTAAGGTTTAGGATAGAGAAAGCAGATTTGGGTACAATTTTCCTTATAAGCACCTATGATATTTGCCTTCATGATAAAATGCTATTAGTGCCCTAGCTATTTGCTGAGATGTAGCTACCATTTTACAAATTTAGTGTTAGTTAGACACTTGTAAAGTTATGTCCCCCCCTTAACCATTTCAGAAACGACTGTAAAAAAATTGGGTGGGTAGCCCAAAAATCTTTAAAATTGTGCCGGTAAATGACAGTTTTGCCGGCAACACCCCACCCTGGATAAATCGTCTGGGGTGCCCCGGGCTGAGTGCAGAGTATAAGTTGGCCACAAAAAGGATCCCGGCCATGTTTTTTTATCAGTAGTATGTGTGCCAAAGGGCCATTCTTCAAAAAAAGTAAACTTTTGATAAGAAATGAAGTTAATGGTATTGCAAATTGTTACATTATCACGTAATATCCTTCCAAGTTTCCTGAATGATTATTTTCAAACAATTGTCAACTCAAACACCCCTCATTTGCATAATAATGCATGTCTTCAATATTTTGTGATTAAAAAAGTGGATTATTACCCTTTTGCTTCTTTAGTTTTATATTTAAAAGCTTTTCATTTGTTTTAAATGCTTGCCTAAAAGTATTGCATGGACTTCAATCTTCAAATTATGTTGAAAAAAATACAATTTATAGGAAATAAGACACGTAATTAACAGAGAATTTTAATGACTTTGGTATGTCACAAAGTGACACAAATACAAAGAAGTTTTTATTATAGAAAACCACGTCTCAGTAATGGTCATATTTCATGTTAAAAGCCAGTTTATATGTACCTTCAATTTACAAAATAAATGGTTTGATCTTTCCTCTTTCAAAGTTATTGATGTGCTACTTACTTTCACACACATGAACGGCCACTCACCATTTTAGTATTTGAAGACATTAGAATTTCTTGTCATAAAATTGAAGAAGGTGGCAGTGTTCTTCTAGTATCCAGTTAAGGGCAGTGAAACCTTGAGTTTCCGAGTATCTATTTTGGTTTGTAACTTTGCAAATATTTGATTATGTATGTAAAAGTATACATTTCTAGAAGAAAATTGGACGATGGTGATGAACCGATGATGGCATCAGATTAATGTAAAACTTTCCTATTTGAGACAATCAACTAAAAAACACGATTTTGGCCCCAAATTTTCAGACGCAATAACAAAAACAATTAGAATTTTTCATGATTTTTCTTAATGTTTTTTTTAGAAACAAGACAAATTGTCTAGGGACGGTTTTTCATTTTTTATAAAAATAGAGCTTACTTCGAATATAAGGAAAAATGTCAAAAAGTGTGATTTTTACTTTCTTTTCCAAATTTGAGTATTTAAAATGGGAGAAATATCTTTAGTTAGAACTCGAACAATGAAAAATTGAGAAAACGTCCCTAGAGAAGACGATTGCTATTGTAGGAAAGTTAAACCCTTCCTTTTACTTCGGTATTTTTGGAGTTATCTTGTCTGAAAATTTGCCAAATTTTGCGAATATTGAACATGGAGAAAATCCGTTTTAGTAAAAAAGTGACTAGTCACGCCATTTCAAGCTGCTCTTTCTCACATCACTTTATCTTTGGAACTTCAAATGAGTATTTGTGCAATGTGACGAAAATTACATCTTATATTGAACAATCATATTTTGTCTCTAACTCCGTACACTAGAAGAAATGAAATTATCTCTGGTCTAAATTAGCGCTTTGTTTACATTTTCAATATTAATTTTTCGTTTTTTTCCAGATGCGTTCGCGCAAAGTACATTAAACACGCGCCGCTTCATTACAAGCAAAAATTCACCGCGCTACGCGATGGTGCGCCTTGCGCCTGACGGCGTGAAATGTGCTTAAATTCCCGCCGTTTAGACAAGCGTTTTTCTGACTTTAAATGGTCCACATAGCTGTTTTAAAATCGGCAAAAAATACGGTCTGGATTTGTCTGCAGTGGATAACTTTGTTGTAACTAAGAACACAAAGTCATGTTTAAAATGTCAAAAATCAAAATTTTGTGTAAAACCAAAAGCACCATGGTTGACACTCCCTTAAAATGTTAATATGATTCAGTTTAAACAAGAGAACAACAATTAATTTTAATACAGACTGGTTCAAACTTGATTTCATGTGTCCTTTGAAAGTTTGGGGTGAGGTTTCCAAATTTAGCAGACTTGTGCTATTTCAACACAGGAAATCTGCATACTAGGAGTAGCATTGCTCTTTGCAAGTTATTACTGATGGCATTGTAATTAAAGTGTTTGAACTAGTTGAGAATATGGAAATACACAAGATTTTATTTAAACTTCATTTTTGGTGCACATTATTAACAATGGTCATCAACTTTGTGTTGAAAGTCCAATGGAGATGTCACACCGTAACCGCCAATGTCACACGTGACCATACTTAGTGATATAAATTTGGGGGGGGGTAAAATACAGTAAAGTTTGCTTTTTCCGTTTAATTACCACATTGTTGTAATGACAACATACCAATGTCTTCTAATAATATAAGAATGTAGTACTTTACACTTCAAAATTTAGCAGTTGAAGTTTGAATTCTAAAAAACCCTTTTTGTCTGAGTTCACAACTGACGAACTTTAATTTGTCCCTCATGACAAAGTAATCAATCTGGTGCAAGTGGAAACATTATTTTTGGTTAGGTTTGGTCTTAAGGTTTTTATTTTATCAAAGGTCATAACAAGATTGGTTATATTGGGCAAAGCAGCATTGGGTTGAAAATCAAATTCCCGTTTTTGGTCACAACGTGACTGAAGAATGGCCCTAAAGTCTCGATAATTATTATTTTGGGGGGTTTCCCTATTCCTAGGCCTTGCTCTTGTCACTTACAAACTCGCCGGTAAGAAAAGAGCAAAATGGCTGAGATAAATGCATTTTTGGGTCGTTCTATCCCAGCCATTTTTTGCATGCTGTTTTTGACAACGATGTGTTTAAATGAAAGAGTAAGACTTAGGCAACAAAATTGACTTTCAAAACTTCCCAAAGGATCGACTTTGGCACATACTGATCAAAAAACATCCCGAGATACTTTTGGTGCCCACTGCCTATTGATTGGTTCACATTTTGCATTCAAATGATAACCAGGGGTTACTACTCTAGCGTTTTACACCTCTAGGGGAACCCCCAAGAATCCTACAACCGCATCATGATAATACTCTTTGACCACAACCATATTTTCGGATTATCTTCCCTACCTTCTCATGTTGATTTCAATATTTTTCTTTACAGAAATCTGGCAATGATAGAGAAGATGACTGAGAGACACGCACTGCCAAGCACAATGGTACGCATGTATGAGGTGTTTTATGGCGGTTGTCTAGCCTTAACTGTATACATTGGCATGTGTGTCTTGCATCTTTTAGGTTATTGGGGGTACAGGTAATGCAGCTTTCAGACATGGTTTGTAAATGCTATGTCTGGCAATTTTTGTCACAAAAATTGGGCTAAAAAATAATAGAACCCTCTACCGTAAGATTACACTTGATCTGTTTGTCTTAATATAGGCCACAAAGTTTCACCAAATCACAAGGCCTCCTTGGTTTGCTTAGTGAACCGTACTTCCTATACTCTGCAAACCTAGCAGTACAGTCACAATAAAGTATGCTTCCATTAAAATGGAATGGGTACTTTTATGCCATAACTTGACAATAAGCATTTTTATTGCACCTGAAACCCAAATACCACTTTATTCTGTTATTTGAATGAATAAAGCCGATACATGTCCCGTACAGAAAATGGTGATCAAAGTTTAATTGTATTAGAAAGATTCAAATATTTCTTTCAAAGGTGATTTTGTAATCCTGGCACCGTACTGTTGTTTATGGTTCATTACATATCCTTAAACAGGTGTTTCCAAATCAAAAGTTAGTTGATTCCAGTCATTTTGATGTTATGAGCCAATAATTTGTGTAAGGGTATTTTAATTTTTTGTTAACGCACAGAAAAAAAATTAGAACTTACTCTACAGATAGATAAGGTGAATGTGCTATACTTAGAATAAAGGTTTCAGATCATATAAAAATCTCAACCCTTTTAGTGTAAGTCAGGGGAGGGGAGTTATGGATTACAAAACTCACCAAAAGTCATCGCACGTAATTGTAGAACATTACACTTATTATTTCATCTTAAAGAGGTGTTAAATTTGTGCACGGTGTGATGAAGACTTTGTGATATTGATAATGTAGGGCTGTGGGGTTTTGGTAATTGGGTACATCGGTTATCTGACATTACTTTATGTGCAGAATCACAAATAAGATGTATATCCTCACTCAGCTCTGTAGCTTAATTTCAGGATCTACATTCCTACAGTACTGGAAAGTTTAAATAAACACCTAGCCTTAAGTGTACACATTATTAGTGCAAATTTTCTAGTCATCAGTATAATGTCAGAGTTAGTAAATGTTGACTTGAAACAGTGAAACACACACACCCATAAATTATACATCCATCCCAATATTTCCAAGCCTTTTTTTGTCGTAGAGTTTCAAAACACTAACATTTGCCAGTATTGTCAATAACAATTGACACCGTACCCATGCACTTCAACAAGAATACATTCACTGCACACCACAGGAGGCCACAGTCCATCATGCCAAATTATAGAATTCCTTTACTAAAAATGTTTGATAGAATTTTATGGCATTAGCCCAAGCATAGGGTCTTCCATATTATTGAATGGAGCTAGTAATTATGGCTTATTATTTTTTTTTTTCCCTGCCAAATGAGATGAAAACATAAATTGGCACATCCTATGCGTGGCCTGCCACACATCAAACTGTCTCAACTTGGCATCTTAGTAGACTCAGCAGATCTCCTTTTCAAACCTCCTGATTCGTTCTGAACGACCAGACAAACCTCTCATCCTATTGCCAAAGGAGGCCTACTTGTTTTGGGATCATTGGAAGAGCGTGGCCCCCTGGTTTAGGGATTCGCCTTTGGTGCAGGATGTTCCCCAGTTTTGAGGTCCCGGCGGGGCCACGTGCTGGGATTTAATTCGGGTACTAAATTCTGGATTTGATTTGTATAATAACTATTTATTAAAACTGGAATCTGCTCTCCCCATGGTTCATTTGCCTTTGGGCAAACGAACCATGAGAATACCCTGTCCTTCGGAGGAAGTTAAGCGGTCGGTCCTGTACACAGCAGCATCCATGCCTGTATGGTTAATCGCAGCCAGTTTTGATGAGTAGGGTGGAAACCCCCGGCTGTCCCAAATCATCCGGATCCCTGGGCAACATTGGAAAGCGGTGTCTGAACACTGGATGATTTACTCAGGGTCAAGAATACAAAAATAACTAACTAACATGCACTTAGCATCCGTGAGATGACAATGTTTCTCATTATAGTGGTTAATACCTTATGACTGTAGAAGCACATCAGCAACTGTCTGTCTGGTTCTTATTTAGTTTTATATCCCTCATGAATATATTCATGTTCATTGACTGGTTAAAAGTGCGTCACATGACCACAAATAGTTTAACTATTTGCGAGAAAGAGAGCGAAAGAGAGAGATCACAGGGAAATAGACGCCTATTTTCCCTAGGGAAATAGGCGCCTATTTCCCTCTAGCCTCGATACCCGTGTTATCAGTTCCTTTATCGGTTCTTTCGCTGTGGCCAATACGACTAGCTACGAGTGTTGACGTTATGCATGAGAGTGCACAGACTCTTACTTGTATTTCTCAACGTATGTGTACGTTCGTATTAATTATTGCTCTAAAAGGAACTTTGACGCATTGTTGAGGCTATTTCGTCGACACCCGTAGCAACAACATGGCTGCGCCCAGGTGCAATAACACCGGTGGGAAACCTTCTGCACGGATAGTGAGAATACAAAAAAAAATAATTACGTATGTTCTGTCAGTGTTCGAGGAGTTGTGTAAATAACACCGGTGATTCCCGTTGTGATTTTTATTTTAATGCCATGGAATGGACAACGCTGATATGATATCAACGCTGCATCACTGCATGACTGTGCACGGAAACAGAAAGGTGAGCTATACATGCTATATGCAGTAAATTCCGGGAGTAAATTCGGTACAGACTTCAGCGTCATTATTTACCGAAAAAGGTGTTGATATCGTAAGTGGGGCGGACTTTCCTCTGCCTAAAAGGCAGTCAATGTTCAAGCTCTTGCCTAGCCTAGCCTAGCCTAGCCTACAGAGTACAGTACAGGCAAGGCCTATTTTTTGTTAAGTAGGCCTCAGGCTCAGTTTCACTTTTAACCAATCAATGAACAAAAATATATTCATGAAGGATATAAAACAAATATTTAATGATCTTATTCGGGATCTTTGTGGAATCTATTGGTCCCCTCGGTGAACTGGAGGGCGTGGGGTACTATTTTCCCTCGACCTTCGGTCTCAGGAAAATAGTACCCCACGCCCTCCAGTTCACCTCGGGGGCCAATAGATTCACACAAGATCCCTCATGATCATTAAATATTTGTATAACATACTTGTCAGCATATGATTAATATCAATCACTATTGGCCAGAATTGGACCCCTACAATGATTCAGCTAATTACACATTTACCCTGAATTTCGTTTGAATACATTTGTTAACTCTATGGTGCTCAGACTACAGAAAAAGATTAGCACTTGTATGTTGAATGATAGTTGCATGTTGTATCCAAAATAAGAAATCCACCTTTTGGCCTGACTTTTCTAATTTTTGCAGAACAGTCACAATGCTTTTGTCCTTATAGTGATTACCACGTATGATACGCCAAGCTATTACAAGGGGTCATTGCACCATACACCCCCCATTTTAAGGTTTTGGTGCACAAATTTTCATTTCAGGATGCTTTAAGGGTAATTTATGCCTATATAAAACTACAGTTTGGAATCGGTTACTCAACAAATTCAAGGTTTTGACCCCCAGTTTTAAAAGCTATTGCAACCCCTATGACTGGTGTACCTGAGTGGATAAAACTTGGTGTATTCTACACTTTTCTCTTTACACGTAGATGGCACTTAGTCAATTTCAATTCTAACCAAATGTATGAACCTTTGAAATTTGATTTTGGATTTGGTCTGTGAAATGGAGAAATCGCTACTACATATCACCCTTGAATACCAAACACACAATTTGCTTGAAAATATTTGAGCTGGGCATGCAGTTAATCAAATTAATAGGTGCCCGCAAGCTAGCCGCACGCAACCTACTACAGTGTTGCGTACATTGCACTTGTTGCAGCATGCTGGCGCGACTTAATTCGTGGTACTTGCCGCTGCTGCTGCCTGCTTGCTGTTGTAAGAGGAGCTGCTGTTGCATGTTGGGAGCCACCTGCCTGGCAGATCATGGCATATTCACATCAAGTATGGGTTACAAAATGCAATACATACAAAAGCAATGGTGTGATTATATATACCACAATGCATTTGGGTTAAGGACAAAAATTAATGGGTATAGTGATGTGGGATCTACCACAAGCTTAGGTGGGGGTAATGTGGAATTATTACCCTCAAGTGGCACATAATTTAATTGCAAGTGAATGCCTTTGGGCTCTGATATGGATTTTTTGATATGAAAAGTGATTCCAAGTTGTTTGACCACCTGCCGATGTATCCTATTATACTGAATTGCAAAAAGGCCAAATAGCACAAACATGGAATACAATGGACTACAGATGAAGCAGTTGATTGCGATAGAATCAATGGCAGTGGTGTAAAATGTACTACAATACATAGGGTGTGGAGGTCGACCAAAATATATAAATGGAGATAGAGTTTTACGGATGTCTGTAATGCACAGGAAGCAAATGAGGAAAGGTGTATTTGCATCAATGGGGGATGGCAGTGTAATACCACCACACACGGACGTAAATGGGTAAAATCATATGATAAACAAAGGCATTGGTACGAAATACCACAGATGCACTGGGAATAGGATGAATGGCATTATACAATTAATCGGTGCAATAACATGTTGGGGGGAGTTGACTCTTTTACTCTAATAACATGGTCATATAACTTTGTAGGATTGGTGATGGAGCATACTCCCTAATCACTAGATTTCATCTATCTCCTTTAATTTTCCGATCCAATAACCTCAAGTTTTACAGCCACCAAATATTTTCATCTACCTGTAGGGCTTGCACATTGCCAACAAGTATTATATCCAAAATTGGCATGAATTCAGTAACCAGAATAAACCTGTGCTTCAGAAAAAAAAACAAAAGTGTGTACAGATGGGTAGGGTTACAGAAACTCTCTTAAAAATTGTCTTCAATTTGCCTGGACCAAGGGGTGGAATGTTGCCCATTTTTTTCTCAACCACTTTTTCTATTGTGGATAATTTGTCATACACTTGTGGTTAAGCTGGAAATGGCCCAGTTTCAATGCATTGTTTTGCCATTCCTCCAAGGTGCACATACTGGGCTAACTAATAGTGAATTCGGGCAACACTATATTGCTAAAGAAGCAAATCTCAGAACCAGTAAAGATGGGTATATACTTAATTGGCAAACGTCGCAATGCATGTTTTATGGCTCTGGCTCGCTAACACAAGGTTAGAAAGGCTTGTTGTCGTCCAACGTTTGCCGATGAAGTACAAATCCAACCATCAGTCTGCCCTTCTAGACGGGGGCTCATATGCAAGTCCTATGCATTTTGCCAGCTTTCCCCTCCCATTTGTTTTGAAATCCTCTTTTGCTTCAATCTACAAATATTGATGCCTTATAAATGTACATTGTACAAATAATGAAGGTCAAATGTTCATAGACGTAATGCTCCACATTTGACATGTATACTTGATTGGCAAAAAAATAGAACACACCAATATTTATTTCTTAAGATATTTCACAAAATCGTGTCATACGCAGTGCCCACGCAGAGCAAGAATTACGCCACGCTTAAAACCAAAATAAAGAGTGTATAACTGGTATACAGAATTCATCACACTAGATCAAAAATACCAATAATGCTGTTGGCATTGACTGAGATGGAAATATACAATGAACTGTTTTTTTAAACATGCCAAACAAGTTACGGGATGGACATTACAGCATAAAGACATTTTACTGATGTGTGTGCATGCATGTGTGAGTATGAAATATTACAACGATGATAACCAATAATTTTCACCAATGATTCAATAATAAGGATCAATATTACGAATAAATAACAATATTTTTTTCTGTCTGCCAAAAAACTAAATCCACACAAAACACTATCAGGAGTTTCCCCCTTTACTGATATTAATGACTTTTATTTTTAATTGATGTGAAATGGGACTCACGATTTCCAACAGGAATTTATTAAATTACAAGCTGCTCAGTCAAAATCAAGACATGCAAGAAAAGTTCCCTTTCAATCAAGTTTTGTTTGAAAAACGAGGTTTGAGCGACACAGACAAAAAAAAATGAGGAAAACGCTGCAAAAATTGGGGTAAAAATAAAAAATAGGACTGAGAAAATACAAGAAAAGCCGAAAATTTGGCACTATCTTTTTCATTGGAAATTAAGGAAATCAGATGAAAAGAGGAACTATCACACCCCTGGAAAAAACGAGAAATTATTACAATTTTTGAGGATGAAACATTCAATTGACTGCAGTCCAGATTGCTGTTGAAGTGACATTCACACAGTTAATTCAGCATTACTACAAGCCCATCACCATGGTTTAATTTGTTGCTATTTTAATGTACAAAATTCACGAAAAAAAAAATAATTGCACTCGAACATTAAGTTGTAGGACCAAAGTGATGTAACATACTTTTCGTTCAGAAGAAATGATATTCACTTTTGACGTTGGGAACTAGATTGTATGGGTCTGTGTACCGCTAATTTGTAGTACGCTCACAATTGCAATATGAAGTTATTAACATATGCACGTTTGAAGAGGATATGCTGTGATTTGCTAAATCAGAAAATTGAAAGATCATCAAAAATCGTTTGTATGTCCTTTAATTAGGCAGTTATCATTCAGCTTTTGATGTGTGCAGGAAGCATTCCTGCTTTACACTCACACCATAGCACCTGTCACACTGGTTGCGCCACACAGGTAAACTGCCACTAATGTCTATTTTGATTTCATCTTATTCCCACTTCACCCACTCTCATATGTTAGGATTTAGAGTTATGATTAGAGAAAGAGTTCAAGGCAAGTGAAGAGCATTTTGTGTTATTTTTAGGTGGTGGTATAAAAAGAAGTGGCAATAAGACAAAATGGGAATTGACGAAACAGCACATGAGCCAGTTCACAAAGCACGGGGGTCCACCTATTCAGTATTGAATAAAGTATAGCAGGGTCATTCCATGCCAATTCAACAAATCGAGTACACCATCACCTCATGGATTTCTTTTAGGGGTAGTATTCAAGATAAGCTTTCACCAGCCCAAAATAAATTTGGAAGTTATATCACATTTACTTTTTGACTTATGGGCGCCCAAAGTATGGTCAGAGTGGTTTTTGGGCCATTTTTGACCCCGTTATTTTAAATTGGGGCAAGGTGCATTTTTTCTGTTCACATATTTGCAATCTGCAGCAAAGGTTATCCAGAATGCCAAGTTTGAAGGATCTGAGGGGTGTAGTTTTTTACCTATGGCCCTCTGAATATTGAATTTCACACCGGTACATGTTTTTGAGGTGACCCCCTCAAATTTAAAATTGCTGTAGCGTGAAAAAAAAGAGGTACAGAGCTCAAATTTTCAGGATTTTAGTTTCTCATGAATACCTTTCAATACACCAAAAATCCATGAAGTGATGGTGTACTCGATTTGTTGAATTGGCATGGAATGACCCAGCTCTGCCACTGCCAACAGGCAATTTGTTCTACTGGTCTTTCTTGCTGTGATCACCATTCAACTGGCAACTGTAATGACGACACTTCATTTTTTATACAGTATGTCTCTACAATTTTGGCTAGAAATATTGACAAGTCGCAGCAATAATCGTGAGCTTATTAAATCAGCTATGCAAAATAGCTGTGCAAACACAATGATATCATGTCATACTTTGGACTGGACTGGGCAATGACACCACTTCATACTTTTTGCTGGACAGCACAGCCAATTTCCTTGCCAAGTCCAACTCCTGGGTCATTGTATACTGTGCACAAGCAATGACACCACTTCTGACTTGATAGAAACCCTACACAGCCAATTTCCCTACCAAGTCTAATTCCCGAGTCATTGGAAAAGCAAAAGCTATGATGCCACTTCATACTTTTTCTTGCATCCAACATAACATGTGAAAAGAAAAGGATCTTTATTTCTTAAATGTTATTCTTCCAGACAAATATTGTCTAAGATCTGTGCAAATTTTTTTCAAGAATTTTCAAGAGCTGTGCAAACTTAAGATGAGCAATCGCAACTTGTCTCTAGGCTATAAAATCACCATTTTATTTTGATTTAAATGTTCAATATTATTCAATTGGAACAGAACAGTTCTTCACTTGATCTAAAACATGCAAATGCTTGACAGACATACATCTTTTAAGGTGAGTGCAAGACAGTGTTCACATATGCCCGTATTTTGTCCTGATATGCGCCCAGGGCACTAAAGTCAGTCCATCTAATTGGGTGCTTATCTCCCTCAATAATAAACCAAATTTGTTCCCTATTAAGATCAATAAAGTATTACATGGCATTACGGATATACCATTTCTGCACGTTTATTAACTCCAAAGATATCTGGATTAATAATTTGGAAAAATGCAAAAATTGGAGGCACTATAGTTGGAGTAATAATTTTTTGGCCAAGTTACTAGGTACGCCCGCTTTCGCGCCATGTTTTTTGCGCCAACACGGCGCAGCAGCACGTAGATGCACTTCACGCAATAAACAACGTGCGCATGTGCCATGGCCAAGAAATTATTATTCAAGCTATGAAGAATACTATATTTCCTGTCATGATGAGGAATGTTCAGTTATTCCAAAGACTTCTGAGTTTTGAAATGCCATTGATGTTCTGATTAGTGTTTTTTTTTTCGAAAGTGTTAAATTTCTTGACTTGTGAGGCCAAGAGAATCATATCTTGCTGATAATGAACCATAGAGTGTCTTACTTTCTTAGACTATATGGCCAAACTCCTACAAAAAAAAGTTCTAATAACACACAAACTTCCCACACTCACCTAATCAATATAATTCTCATGATTCATTTTACATGTGGTCAATCACTACATGCATCACACTCGATTAACACTTACTTGGCCCGCCTGTAGGAAAACATACTGCTGTAGGTTACCCGCTGTCTGTTGCTGCAACAACTGCTGTAGCTGTGCCTGGTCTGGCGCTGTAATCTGCTGTAGCTGACCACCAGCAGTTGCTGCTATTAGTTGTTGTCCCCCTGCTGTGATCTGTGATGGAAATTATATCCGAAACTTGTCAAAAATTGGGTGAATTCATGTAAATATTCAGAATTAAACTTTAATATTTTTGTACTAAAGTAATGGATGCATGATTCAGAGTGGTCAAATGAATTATGGAATATCGCCAATGAATGTTAAAAAGGAAAATGCACAGCTTCCATTCTCACTCATGT
Source organism: Ophioderma brevispina (assembly GCA_023653785.1). NCBI lineage: Eukaryota > Metazoa > Echinodermata > Ophiuroidea > Amphilepidida > Ophiodermatidae > Ophioderma > Ophioderma brevispina. Next base: position 30,839 of record JAMKCH010025964.1, read on the forward strand.
AACACATTAGATTTTGCAGCCATCATGGACTGTCATTCACAGAGAGGAATTGCGGTACCAATAAGTTTTTTTTTTTTTTCAAGTGCTTGATAGCCTTTAAATTTACTGCATAGCATCAGATATGACCCAGTGTATGTAAATGAGGTGGAATACAGAAATTGATAGTAAACAAGTGGTGCCTTATGCTTACATTGACTATAACACCACACTATCTGAGGTTTTAGTAATGTTCCTGAAGGGATACTTGCTTACAATGGGGACAAATTGGTGCTATTTTTTGCAGTGCTAAGAGGAAAGCAGGGTATTTTTCAAAATAGAACCTTCTAACCACCAGATTACAAGTGCTAAATGATTTACCACATATGCCTCTTTCATACCATAACTTAGGCTGCAGTATTACAAGAGCTGATGATGCAGTCATACCCAAGACCTAGTATTTGAATCTATACTCAAGAGATATTGATAATCACCTACATCCGATTGGTTATTGACTTTTTGGACTTCTTCAAATTTGTGTGTATGTAGCAAATAAAAACCAAGTCTTCCCATGTTCACAGTTGTCGCAATCCACCTCAATTGTGTGCGCTCGGTCACATATAAACACATTCAAGACATATTTCGCTATGAAACAGTTTACATGAAACCACAACATGCATAACTGTGCTGCACCAGATGGTTAACCATGTTGCTACTGAATGCTACCCAGTAAGATCAAAGCTTATCGAACATTGTTATGAGAAATCGGTTGTTTCAGTAACCTGACCCACTGACCCATCTGACACACTTTTTTTCTGAAACACTTATGAATTTGGAAACCCTTCACAAAATAAAGTACAGGTTTAGTCTGTTAAGGTTCCCGAATTCATTAGTGTGTCAGGTGGGTCAGGTTACGGAAACTCCCGAGAAAATTCAAGCGGTACTGCAACTCCTCCCAATGTGCAACAAAGATGGCAGCTTGCATATTCCCCTTTTAACTTTCACTTTTAATATTTCACTCTAAATTTGAATTTTCCTGTTTTTGTGTCTGGTCAGCAACTACTATGAACACAAACAATGTCAATAAAAGTATTCATGTACTGTATATGCTTACTGTACAGCCAGCTATTATCATATTGATTGTAGTTTATACAGTTTGGAACAGTTTATGGTTTCACTTGCACTTTCAAACAGCTACACGCTCCATGGGTCAGAAATATTTTTACGACTTTTAAAATTGCAGTTATGAAGTTAACTGCGATGTGCAAAACAAATACCATTCCAAAATATCCTACTGTACTGTATTTCTCTGAAAATAACACCACACATCCGAGTGTGAAAGATTTAACCACACAACACTTTCCTTTCACAACAGACAGTCCAATGAAATGCCAGAACTACCATGGGTTGTGCACACATAAAGTAGAAGGGTACCAGAGCCCCCCCACGGAACGAACATCAAGTACAGTCAAGTACATGTACAAACGAAAACCGCGCGAACTATGCTACCACTCTCTTCCGTACAGCCTCCACAAACCAACAGTAGACAGAAAAACTAAGGCAAGAAATCTTTTTTATCATGATGCGGAAAGTGGTCACTGCTCGTCTTTATTATACTTATACCACCGAATAATTACAAGTGGAACATGTACGAACAATTACAAAACCCATCCCATGACATTAAGAGGTGGGTTGCAAAACACAAAAACCTTAGTAGACCTGTGCATGATCTTAGATTACTACTTTCACTTTTTATCAATTAGAATAAAAAGAAACCAACAAGATGTGTGTGAACATAAAAATACCTGTGTGGTGCAAATCCTATACCAACTAGTCAAGTGTAAAACATTAAGAAATTAAAAAAAAAAAAAAAAAAAAAAAAAAAACAAAATATTTAACATAAAGTAACCAAGTGAACACGAGAAAACAACTTGGGCAAACTGAATATCCATCCAAACACCACTTCATAACCAATCTTACAATTACGATGGAGTTCCAGGTAAAAGTAACATGGTATGAACAGAACTCTCAGCCTATCCAAGCTCCTATTTACCCAGCACGGATGTGACCAAGTGCAAACACAGACAATACAGGTCCCTTTTAAAAAACCACTTCTTAGTAATTAAAATCTGAATCTTGAGATCCCTCAAGTGCACCTTGAATGCAGTGTAATGGACAAAATTCTCATATCCAGGAGCCTTTAATTGCTTTTCAGAATTACCATTTATGTAACTACACTTATGTGCTAACTCTTTTACCAGAGAAAAATTACAATAATTAAGTAGTGTATTAGCAGTACTAATGTCGCCTGATTTTTTAAAGTTCTCGAACAGTAAGCGATTTTTTTTAACGATTTTGAAAACCTACACATTAAAAAACCTGTGAGGCAATTATTCGTGGGCTTTAAAATATCCCATTGTGAAGGTACCGTAACTGTGTAAAGTGCAAAAATAAAAAAACTCATGAGACTCCGCAACTAAAGTAGTAAGGATGTCTAAAATGTAGCAAACAATGACCACTTTATATGAAATTTTTTGTACAAAAATGTAACCATGCAACATTAAAAAATTTTAAACAACCAAAAACATGCATTAACAAATCATTATTACTGCCTCACACTTAAAAGATAATGGATGAATACATGAAGCAATCTAAATAAGTGAAGGACATATTTCCCACTTAAGAGATCTATTGCAAGAAACACCTAAGGAAATATGCAGTTCTAATCATGTCCATACAATGTATGTATTTTGAAAACAACTTGAATGTCTGAATTTGGCCAGTGATGTAAGAGGGCATATCATTAATTTCCTAATCCGGCCCTTGCCCCAGCAGCCAAACGCTTATGGGCAATGCTAAACTTTTATGCGTGAATTGTCCTAACAAATGGCTACAGAAGGAGTTAAAAGGGTATATCCCTACCAAAAAAGTGGGTATGTTTCTTATGCTGAAATAACATCACCCAAGTCCATAAATGTAAAAAAAAATAAATTTTCAGAATTTTTTAAAATACTGCTAAATTTCCAGAATTCCGGGAAATTTCCGAAGTCTTGCATCCCTGTTTGGTGTAACTTCACCAAAATATTAAGTGGCCAGCACACTGATATCATTCTGATTCTACCCTTCGTATGATATGCTTTGGAGATTGACATAAAAGCACATGGCCATGTTCTGCCTCAGAACTCACAAAACAAGTGAGAGCTATTTTTATGCCCGTATTAATGTCTGCAGTTGATCTAAACACAATGACATTCCGACAGGTGTACAATGTGATGTGATGTCCTTGTGATGAACATCCAAATATGTTGACAACATGCCTGTTTCAGCCAAGAAATTGTTCAAAAATAATTAGCAGAAATTGTTCAAAAATAATTAACAGTTTTGTGTCAAAAATAATTGTTCAAGGCTTTTTAGGAATTTTAATCCCTCCTCCAAAAATCATACCTACAATGTAAAGCACCTATTCATGAAGCTCTAGGTGCTATAAACATACTCAAGAAGGGAGAAAAATTGTACTACCAAGCCAAAGAAACAGAATTAATTTGGATATAAATAAGACTTGAGATGTTATTTGAAAATGCTCATTGAAGGTGCTTCCCTGATATTACGAGGTAATGAGTTCCATATAGGTGGGCCATATGTGGTAAAGGCATTGTCGCCAATACAGGGATTTTTAGTCTTGTAGTATCAGCAGCAGACCGAAGTTTGCAAATGGAGCTGGAGGTTGCATACTTGTAAATATCCATTTTGCAGATATGTGGAGAGAATAAGAAAGGAAAAGCCATATTGTACATTGGTAGATGATTGTATATAACTTCTCCCTAACTGGCACCAGTGGAGGATTGGTCAAAGAAAAAGGTGTAATATGTATTGTTTAATAAGTTTATGATTTGTTGAAATCGCTGTAAACAGAGGGTGATGGTGCTTGAACTTCAAGTTTCTTTAAAGGTCCATCATCAATTTTAACTACCTTGATGATTTTAAAAAACAATGTGAATGCTGATTCACATTTTTTTTGAAACTTGAGTTGATATTGAAATGATCTCGCTGGACAAAACCAAATGTAGGATGACTAAGCACAATAGACAAAAGGAAAAGATTAAAAGTCATTGTCAAGGCAATATAGAAAATCAATCTTCAGATGCACCTGTAAAGAAAAAACAGGTAATTGTTGAAAAAAGAAAGTTCAGTGCAATGTTAATCAAATTTAGTGCATGTTAATATTACGTGAACAAGTGGAAGCCACAATCAACAAGTCACATTGCTACAAGAAAACACGGGAAAAAAGTTATACTGTTTAAAAAGTGGAAATTTTCGCGCTACATTAATTGTTTTCGCGCTGTCCGCGCATTCCTGAGCTAGCGCGAAATTAAACACCCGCAAAATGTTTATTGGTGTGAGGTCTATGTAGGAACTGAAAAAGAGCGAATTAAAAACAACAAAAATGTTGTGAAAATGCTGACTGCTGTGAAACGCGAAAAATTTAACGCTGCGGGTAAAAATATCACTTTTACAGTAGTTGTTAAGCAAATTGCTGGACAAGCATGGATTGCTGACATTACTATAATGATGGTGACATGTTAACCAATCAAAAACAGATTAAACATGGCAATGACCAATTCAATAAATAGTCATTATCATTTGTCACACATGCCCTTAATTTCACTCGATCGTTAGATTTGAGCAAGGTTGTATTTACAATGAATCGCCCTCAAAGAAGGTATGCTCTAATGATCTATTTGTTCTGAAACAATATTTGTAATACAAATCGGGAATCTCCCTATTTTTATTACGAGTTAATACAGCCAGCCATATAGGTGGGAGGGGGGGATCAAGTTTTTACAGGGCTGCACCAAGCTGGTGCCACTACCCACAAACTGCCTAATTCAAAGAGTGAAGGCTTGCTAATTCTAAGCTCTGTCTTCCTCTATTGAGTGATATCATGAAATCATACACAGCTCAAGTCCTCAATTTAATTCAGAGCTTGTGGGAGCTACATTTAATTTGTATTCTTAAACAGCTCTGAAAATGTAAGCAATTTCATTGGCTGATGCCCGGGTTCAATTCGTTTAATTGAACCCAGGTAGTACGCGCTGCGTACTGAAGTTATTTTTAGGTTGAAGAGCTCGTGTCATACCGCGTTTTGCTACGTTCGCGCGCGCCTGCCAACGTTGCGTCTCGTTGCGTATGATCGTTGCGTTCGACGGGTTGTTCGATTGTTGTTACTGGGTGGTGGCAGTCCTTTCTTGTTGTATTTAAGCCATAAAGCATCGCGAAATTGGGTTAAAGATGACCTCAAACGTTAAAGCTGTTTAAGAATGAGAATAAAGGTATGATTTTGGGAACCGATACTCTCTTTACGACGAATTGAACCCGGCGACACCATTATTTTTTGCGTGGAAGAACTCCGCCTCCGGCCTCGTTCTTCCACTTAAAATAATGGTATCGCCTTGGGTTCAATTCGTCGTAAAGAGAGTACCGGTTCACAAAATCATACCTTTATTCTCTAAGTCATTCCTAGTGTAACTATGAAGCTCTTGGCAAATTTCATAATGAGGAACTCTAGGGTACATTGCTAGGATACTTAAGTTCCTCCTACATAGTCAACTTCAGATTTTGGGCAGCCTGAAAGACATTACACGTGGAATGACAATGTGGCCATTGACGCCATGAATCTGATTAGTTCTTGTTAATTAAGATGACCTCATTTAATATCAACAAAATGGTATGTACAAGAGCTTCACCACAGGAGTGTAGCTTCTCTTTATCCACAGGGGGACTCAGCAACCTCATGCGGTTGTCTACAAAAAGATAACCCCTAGATTATGACTGAAAGTTGAATTCGCTGTCCCTAATATTGGAAGCTTGGGTTGCAGAAGTTGTGAAGTTAAAAGCCAAAATACAGACCCATTCACCTTTGAATACAGATTTGATCATAGCCACAAAACAACAATTGAACTCACAAACTTACACAGAAATAGACATACACTTAAAACATTGGTGCAGCTCTTAAAATCCAATGCTCACTTGTCCAAAAGCTCACTTGTAAAAATGTTGTTAGACCCCAGATATTGAATATAATTTTCCAAATATAACCCTGAACCTTGCCCATTAGGTTTAACTTTGGACAAAACAAACTGGTGGTCACAACCCAAATTCACCCCTAACTCTTGGGAAAACTGCTCACACTGACCTTCCAAATGTAAACGCTTACTTTGTGCTCTATTCTGACACTTGTAGTTTCACAGAGTTGAGGTCCATTCATAATTCACTGTGCTACAATGCAGTTCAGTGAAAATGGATGAAAAACCATCTGACTCAACACGGCAGCAAATCAGTTCAAATTGCAATGCACTGCTGCTGTGTTGTGTCAGAGATGGTTTCATCCATGTTCACTGCACTGCAGTGCAATGCTGCACTGCAGTGTAATGGAAGTATGAATGGACCTTTAGAACCATCTTGTCAAATTTGGGTTAAAAGTTCTAGTAAAACTGTGGTAATGAATGAAACATAGATACAGATCTCAAACAAAATATGATGCACAAGTGAATGATGGGTTGCTAGGGTATAAAAGTTTTTCAGTCCAATAGATAAAATTTCCATATTTTAAAAAAGAAGTGAGGAATCTGAAAAATCATGAAAAATCTTATACTTTGATCCCTCACATGCCACACTGATATTGCACAAATCAAGGAACAGACCAACACAGTTTAAAGGTGCAACGAGAGATTTCAAGTCATCCATATTTTCTGATATGTAGTGATTTCATATAGATAAGACGCTCAATAAATTCGCTACCTTTTATTTGGTTACAGAAATAACTTAAAATGAAAACAAAAGGTGATTTGTATATGCTTATATTTCAATAGAAAACATAGGCTGAATTTGTATTTGCTCCTATACGAAATTAAAAATTTCACAATTTCTGTACCAAAGAAACATTTCTCAGCTTAATCCTTTCAGATGGGGATATTTTTGATGGAAAACTTCACATCATGGCAAAAATCAGTACTTTCGATTTTTTAGGGACACCTGATATGTGAAATCTCTCGTTGCACCTTTAAGTGAGCTTTTTGACTTCTGAGCGAATCCCAAACACACAACATTGACCAAACACTATTTGGTGAGTGACACAGACATTGTAAAAAAGCGACACCTTATTCTGCTGATAATGTTGTAACTGGGCCTGCTGATGATGGGGTTGCATTTGATGTGGCCACATCCTGCTCATGTCAGGGGCCGCTGTAGCTGTTGCTGTTGCTGCAATGGCTACAAGGTGATTTGGGGTGGTAGTTGTTAAGGGGTCGGTCAAAAACGGATAGGCGGATGGACAGACGGACGGACGGAAAAGCATGCCGATACAGGAAGCAAGCAAGCAAGATGCATGGATGAGTTAAATTAGGTTAAACACAAAGATCAGAGTTTTCCATTTGAAATTTTTTTCTAACTTTTAAAAACATACGCCTACAGTGGGATTAAAAATTACTTGGACAGGAGATACGCACACCTCGTGTAAGCGCAACAAGCTACGCGGAGGTTCGGCGCATTCTTAAACCAATTACGCGTCGCAAAATGTGGTGCGATGTTCCTCCTGACTCACGCAGTCCACGCTCGTGTGTGTTCGATTCTGTCCAACAAATAATCAGACTGAAGGTTAAATAATACTGACATGGTTGATTAGCAAGTTTCTTCAGAGTTTTGCGTGTTTCAAGAACAGCCCCTTTTCGATTGTTATAATCGTGCTCATAATCTCTTGGGCTTGTTTTTGCATCTAAATAAGCACATGTGTGTGCTGTTAGGTATTTCCCTCATGTGTTGCGATGGTGTTGCTTGTAGACGTATTTTGAGTAAGGTCCAATGGATTTGGAAATGTGACAGAGTTTGGATTCACTAACTTTTACACCTAAAGTATACTTCAGTCTTTTTGTACACAGAATTCCTTGTAAAGTACACAAGGATCCATTTCAATTCAAATGAAAACCTCTGAGCTTAAGCAATAAACTACACTCTATAAAGCTCTGTCTACTGCTACTAAACAAAGGGGTTTACCAGCGGGTGTATTGAGTCAATCCCACAATGCACCAGTTTTGGGAAATTTCACCTCAACAGGGTCATGTGATCCCACAAAAATCCTAATCTTAACACATAAAATTCCTGACTTCTATGGTCATTTTTGCCCACAAAGCATTAGTACTTTGGGAATTTTTAGCATGATTATGACATGTCCTGTGGTTCTTATACTTTTGGAACACTTTATATCCCTAAGTACTGACACAAGTTTTGTACAGTACAGTAAAGGCACAATGCAATGCATTGTGGGATTGATTCAAAACACCCTCTGGGGATTTACAATTGTGTTGACAAAAGCTTTCTATATGCAGCTAACAAGGTATAACAGAGGAGTAGTGCCCCTTCTTTTCCTGAAAACCCAAATTTTGAACAGACGGCAAGGCCAAATTTTTAGCGTAGCATCAGTGAGCCCAGGAAGATATTTTCTTATAAGATTTTAGGGTACAAGACCCTTTCTCTAAAATAATTGGGGTACTTACAACTTGGTTTTTGATGCAGTGACCATTATCATTAACACTTTGAGCTCACAAATTTTGGGATTGTTGTTTTTTACATTTCAGAATTTTTTCATTTCTTGTCCAGAAACCAGAAATTTTCGGCAAAGTACTTATCTCCGAGTTAACATCCTGAAATGGATGAAAATAATTGGTTTGGATTAAAACATCATTTTCTACACCCAACAAATAACGACACATTGTCACGGCGTGAAAAAACCACCGCGTCAATACGGGAAGCTCATTGCCGGGAAATCTGCCGACTCGCGGGAAATTTTAGTTACGCAAAAGAAAAGAAAGAGAAAAAAATAAGGAATAATCAAACGAAAATTGTGAGATAAACAAGGAAACAAGGAAAATAATCAAGGGAAACAGAGTAAAATAAACCATTAATAATTGAATAATAAAAGTAGGAAAGTGAGCCTTGAGTACAGTGATGTTTATTTTTCTTGATAACATTGAACGAAAATGCTCTACGTCTCGGAAAAATCAACACAAAATCTAGCGCAAGAAGCCACCCTCATCACTGTAGCAAAGTCTATCAATGTCATCAGCGCACTTGTTATCAACTTTAGTATCAGCTCCAGTATCAAACCGTTCGATCTGGTGTCTTTAATTTAATAATGGTTTCGTTTAAAATATTTAAATGCAAAAGAATGTAACAAATAGTGTCTTTAAGATTACATACATATTTTGATTGAATCTGTAACTTTTTAGAGAAAAATTATAAGGATTCAAAAATAAACTTATTCCCCACGTGGCTGAATCTAGCAAAATATGACATCACTGCATACAAATGGGTGATGGTGCTGTCTTAAACACAGCTCGTCTTCCATCAATTCGTGTGAAAATAAATTGGGGACTGCTGATGACAAACAAATATTTTCAAGTAAATCAGCAAACGTCAAGAAAACGTGATATTATGTGTAAGTAAGTAATCTAGATTCTCCGTTGTATTTGCTTTGGTTATCGGTGAAATTAAGGATCGATTTGGGCACAATCATATAACGATTCTGAGCTTACAATCGCTTAAAAAGTGTTAAAAATGCGCACCACATAGATTCAAATGCAACTCGATTTTTCAAAAAGCTTCAGCTTCTTAGGGGGGAGATCCCCTCCGACACCCCCTGTTGCCGATAACTCCGGATGGCTGCAAAACACCCGTATAAGTCGCGGGAAATCTTTACTTCCTTTGCCGGGAAAAACATTATTTTTTCCAGCCGTGCAATTGTACAGCATGTCAGACCGCAGAAACAGGCTTCAATTTCTATTTCTACATCACATTCTTTGAACAGTAATCAAGCACACATTAACAGACAAAATTTTGCTAGTTATACACTACACAGCATTGTTGGAATTTATCTGTAGATAGACCTCTAGATATAGAGAATTCATTATGCAAGACTATGCTGATAAATGTTGATGTTTAGAACACATGAAGACATTTATATCAATTGCTGGTGGGTTTTGTTAATGAAAAGAATAAAGATCCTGGTCTTCTTATGCCCTGTAGGTTTTCTAGCCAAGACCCATTTTAGTGAAGTTTTTGAAAGAAGTATGCAGTAACATAAAGAGCCTTTACACACATAATACAAGTAGTTATGGTACTTAAAGTGTCAACAGTTGCATTGGAAAAAACTTTCAGGCTCTACCATATACATGTTTTTCTTCCTCCTATCTGTTTTTTACAATACTTGATGGCAAAAAAACCACAGAACAAGCATTTGAGTCTCCATCGTGCTTGATAAAAACTGTGAACCAGGATTGTAGCTTAGCCGGTCAGCGGCAGTCGGCTATGACCGGCCCAACGAATATCACAAAAGGTAATTTGAGAGGTTGCTGACAGGAACTTTACTTTCCTTTGGTGAAATGAAAAATCACCTCAAAAATGGCAATTACAAACGCATAGGTCGTCTTCTCTGTATGGAAATTTAGATTCAACCGGCACTCGAACAGTCTAGCTACAACCGTGTTGTATACTCTCCCTTAAACTATTAACCCTCTCTAACAAGGTATTGGTTTGGTTGAGCTGGGTCTGGATGGGTGGGGGGGGGGATTGCATAGGTTGTTTGTGTTCAATACATACATGGAACATCAATGGTATTGTGACTGTCTATCATGTGTTGGTACTGTGACCCCAAATTTCTACTACCAGTTGTATAGGCTGTCCAGTTGCTGGGCTAATAGTTGTATTTGCTGGGGTGTCAAAGCCTGCGTTCGGGCCCACCGCTGAGTCTGGGTAATGCCTGAGTGACGGTCCTGTAGCTGTGGGCTGCTGGGCCTGGGCTTGAAGACCCTGGGCTTGGAGAGCCTGCATGCTGCTGAGGGCAGCAGTCTGCGCAGTGTTTGGGCTGCTGGGTGGTGGTAACTTGAGTGTTGGTCTGTGACAGGGGATAACATATAATTCTCATGTTAGTTCGCCATGTGAGTGCATGAAGGTGTACGTGCAATAGCTGCCATGTGATGGCATCTGTGTGATTCTGTGTTATTATAGTCGCCGTCACAATCCTTTCTAAAATAGGTGTCTACATACGCGACGATGGTTGCTGGGTGTAACGCGCAGACTATGTTATTTCTTTACGCGTTGTCATGGTTTGTCTGGCGGGAATGCTGGCGTAGTCTTGAGGCAGAGGAAAAGGGAATTATGACGGAGACGTATAGGACATTCCTCTCACTTTCTTTCTCGAGTCAGTGGATCTTGAAATGGTTCTTCAGGTCAAAGCCTGTTGCCTGAAGAACCATGTCAAGAGCAACTGAGCAAAAACTTGGCACAATAGTAAGAGTAGTGAAAAGGGTAAAAGTAATTACAGATACTATTATTTTAATTAACATACAATCATGGCGACAGTTCAGTAATTGTATAGCCAGATCATCGGTGCTTTACAATGCCCTCTGCATGTACCATTTTCACCATCAATAACCTCCTATAGTGTCATCTTAAGTTGAAGGTAATGTCACCACACCTTTTATGTTGTGCAGCCACGAATCGCACGTGCTATGCTTGGAATCATAGCATGATACACAGGCGAATAAATGCGGCACGATCGAGACGCTAGTGGGAATACAAAGATGCATAATGACGTCACCCTCAACTTGAGGTGAGCCAAACTATAATATAGCCGGGAGTGGCCATAGCCACGTCACATCGCGGTGAAAACAAAGGGGAAGCCCAGGAATCCCCAAATCGCGGTGATTGAAATTGCAAACAAACTGCGCAAATTTCGTCTTTAAGTTCACTGCACATCGTATGACACTATGCAAGCAGCACGCATCGAATTACGCACACTGTTGCCATGCCGTTGCCATGCATAATTTGTTGAACTCCCGGATGTCCGCTCCCAGCTATAGTGTCACTAAGCTGTATACAAACAGACAAATACTCACTTGCAACCCTCATATTTGCATGTTGGCATGTTGCCATGTGTACATGCCATTGCGATTGATCGCTAATGTGAAATCACCAATGGCTTGTCTGATTATTTACATGGACATGTGAAAGACATCTAAAGACTGCAGTTTACGCCTGCAATGCTCGACTTGCATTCACACATCCTCCTTGTGACTCACCTGTGTTGCTTGTGTTGTCTCTGTCTTGTTCCCATCAAGTTGGACAGCATTCAAACTGGCATTAGATACAGCCACCTGTTGGAGCTGGGCCTTCTGCATGGCTGCGGCGGCAGCTGCGGCAGTCATGGGCACACCCTGAAGTAACACCTGGGGTTGAGCGGCCTGCTTGGTAGAATGAAAACATGCAAAGCTGGTTAAGGACCTGTTATGTGAATGCTTAGACCTGTAAAACTTTGACAGGAACAGCATGTTGTCAAACCTTCGTCTATGTCAGTCCACTGCAGGACAAAGCCTCAACATGTTCCCTAGCTGGATTAAGGCCTACCCTTCCACACTGGCCTAGTGCGGGTTGGGACTCCGATACCGGGTGATGAGTGCAGGTAACAAACCCGGGATGATCCCCTAATATTTTTGTTAACTTTTTTACCAGCTCAGGAATGACTCGTCTGACACTCGTCTGACCAATAGCCACGAGGCGCCGGGCATCCATTGCATACACCTGCACATTTGATGCAATTGGTGGGAGCGGGAAGAAATTCCATAATCGCACTACTTTTTTTCTTTTAATTGTGCATGATTATGCAATTTCCGATCTTAGAGGAACCATTTGAGTATGACCATGACACCCGACTCTCACTGGCCTCGAAACAAATATAAATCGTATACACCATTCTGATGCTACCCGCTAGGAAAGCGATGGACACCTTTTGGACCTAACACCTATAGATAATATCTATTGCTCCTCTACCAACCCTGGCTTGTTAGCTTAATTCAATTTGGTAAGAGCGCTGTCACTAGTAATACGGAAGTTGCCGGTTCGAGTCCGGCCAAGCGCACATGCTTTTTTTTTCAACACTTGTGTGCACTGGCCATCTCCAGGAAAAGATTAATATTCATCCTGGGTTCTAGTGTTCGTGAAACCCCAGAAAAAGCTTCAGGAACCCAGGAAATATTTCTGGACTTTACTGGCAATTATTTCAAGATTTCCCTGAAATGTTAGAAATCAGAATATTCTGATTTTTTGCAACAAGTTCAAAATAGCCTATAGGGATGATTCCTATAAAACATATTTCTTGTACATTGGAGGATAAACAGATGGATTGATTACCAACATTAATGTTGTTAATGACTACTGAATTTGTTACATAATAATTACATAATGAATTAAAACCGATCAGATCTCTGATTTTCTCAACTTTGTGAATAAGAATCAAGACGACGACTCAGACCGCAAAGCTAGAGACAGAAATTAAGGTGCATGCACGCATGCCAACACGCAACTATAAATTCTTGAGCCCGAGTTAGAGAAAACCCAATATTACTTGTGCAATTCTATAATATAGCCTACTATGATGGCGCCACCGTCTTTGAATACAAATATTAAGTAAATCTAACTTTGAGGCAAATCTCATTCATGTATAAAATTTACTAACATTAAGAAACTACTCTTGGTTACATAAAATACAGCATTAACTTTTTGACATTAAAAAAATACTAGAATTTCGCGGTTCTCGGCTTTCTAGGTTTCAGGTTTTGCTGGTTAGTTGGGGACTGGTTGGGGGGGGAGGCTGGTAAACTGTGGGTTTCCAGTGGGTTCATGTTGGCGGTAGTTGTGATGCTTCTGTTCAGAACCTTATCGGTCGCTCTGAGCCATTTGTTAACCGCGGTTGGCTGGAATTTGTATGTTGAATTGAAGCAGACGTTTTCCTGCAAGTTGTTTAGATTGTTTGAATATATGTCAAATATGAATTGTAATTCCGTGGCTGCATATTCAAAAAAAAAAAAAAAAAAAAAGCACGTACCATTTTCACCGGCCGAAATCGTCCGACATTTACGGACATCCGCGAACAAAAAACGGCCCCAAAATGGCCCGAGTAAAAGTAATATACTGTCGCTACGCGACCGATAATGAGATGTAAAACAAGCCAAAAAATACCACATCGAAAGTAATCCCTATGTGCCAGCAGCAGACGACACTGAAAGCAAGGCATTCCAGATGGTGGCTATGTGCCCCTTGGCATATACATAAACTACTGCTAATAATTTGTTGCTGGAATACTCTGCTGCCCTCTACAGTTCGACTGGTTCATCACACACTATTACACTGTTAGATAGTTGGGTTGTCTGTGAATCTCCCAAGATTAGAAGATGAACATGCGAGTCCTGTTGTATATCTCTAACCATTAAAAAGTATATAATCATCAAGCAAACTTGCCCTTTTAGAACAGATTTTCAACAACAATATTATATGGTGGAATCTAGTCCAATCACTTCGAAAGAGAGATGGACACTTTGTCCCTGTATACACAGATCCTTCCCCTTTACCTTTACTCTAATGGCCCATGCCTTAAAACTCAGCACTTTCAAAATTGTTCTTGTGACCTGGAAATGCATTAAGTTTTTCATTGAACGCAATGTAGGCCTCTATGGGGATCACCTACCACATAAGTTTCACAATTCCAGTATCTGTGGCTCTTGAGATAATGCATGCAATAAACGTTTATCTGCATTAGCAAAAAATCAATGCACTTGCATCAGTTTGACCAGACTTATAAGGGCATGCCCCCTGCAGGGCTTGTGCCATTATTTATTGTCAAACTGAGCGTGTGTGCATTGATTTTTTTTGCCAATGCACTTGAAGCTAAAATATTCAGACATTAACCTCTAATTCTTTACACTTTGTACACTCTGAAACTTACATTGACTAATAACTGAGTTGGTTGTCCAATCTTCTGTGCAGCTGCCTGGAGACCCTGTAAGCCCACTTGGGTGACCTGGATGTTGCAGGCTGTCATACAAAACAAACCAATGGATAACAATTAGTCTTAAAGATAGTCTCGACTCCTCAGGCACAATTCACTGACCTAAACACATGTACTGCTAGGAATATGACCCTTGGAGCTCAAGGTCAAGCAGATGGGCATTACCTTTCACACTGCTGGCTATTCCATGTCAACACTCAAGATGTGCACCACAGCAAGTCATGGATTTTTCTCTCTTTTGGTGTGGTGATCCAAATGTGTCAAAAGCATACAATTACCATTTTAAATGGGCTATTACTTTTTTAATGTTCTCATAATTGTATTGGTTGAAAGTTCTACTATATGACTTTGACTAAAAGATAGACAATAACATATTCTTACTTTTGGAGCTATGACCTCCCAAACTTAGCCCTGAATGAACAAAGTTGCATATTTATGCCTCATTAACTCTAAAAGGAAATAAGCTATGAACTTTCTGATACCAGATTTGAATTCTACACCAAATATTACCCCTAGATAGTAATTTTCAAAGTTGTGTGGGGCTTCATTACAAATCTGTGACTCTCACCATGTCTTTCGCATTGGGCGGCACTTTGATGATGAGCCCCTGAATTTCCAATCGTTCTAACATGGAAACGAAATGGCCATGATGCTCAAATTTCAAAACTTTTATATCTCATCAATGTCTACCACCACAATTAAAACAAAAAAAATCCATGACATGCAATGGTGCACATCTAAAACGTTGACTTGGAATTGCCCTGCTCTAATTAAAAATACCAGTATTTACTGGAAATTTAATTCTGGTGCATAAACCCAGGATGCACACAAAGTTGTTTGGAGCACACCGTACGAAATGACAAACACATTAGCTTGACTACTCATGTACTGTACTACATTAATGTCACTGTGGTCATTTCCTAACAGTACATGTTTTTGTAACGAACAGTGCCCCTGGAAATTTGAGTGCTGGTTCAAAGGTCAAAATGTCAAAACAGCTTGCTTTTGCTTGCTTTCATTCAGCATTTTTCCTCTGTTAGCTGAAATCTCACTACTAAATTGGGAGCCATTAAAGGGATACTATTGAAAAAAAAATAAGCTATTAAGATCTGCAAATGTTAAGGGAATTAGTGTAGGTAAATAACATTTAACAGTCATCAGCATGATCAATTAGTTATATTTACAATTAATTTGTTATATAATTGCATTACAAAATATCCAAATTGTGATGAAATGTTAAGAAACTTGAAGAAAAGCAGTGTGCATTGTGTTGTTAAGAGGATTAGTAGTTAACTGGAAGATTTAGTTTCATTAATGCCATTCCAAAAAGAAAATGCAGGGGAAAACATGCCATTTTAAAGAGAGAGAGTGAGAAATATGAATGAAAAAAATAACAGAGGGAAGCAGCAGCAACAGCAAAATAATAATGCATTATAAGAACAAATGCATGCTGCACATCTGTCTACCCCTTTCCCAAAGAAAACTAGAAATTAAGAAGTGACCCCTATATTCCCTTTTCCACCTCTCTTCCAAATGTAATATTTAGCTATTGCATAATTAAACTTCCCATTTATTGTGAAAGTTATTTTTCCATTTTTTTTTCTCCGTTTTCAATTCAATCATCCCCGAACATTCTCCCATGAATAGTGTTGTTCCTATAGTTCCCACATTGCTTAAATATGTGATTGTAACAGCTGCCCAAACCGAGCCAAACTTCTTTAAATTGTTATCCCCTAACCCCATTTTTAAGCATCAATATTTACAAATCTGCAAGCAAAAAAACTGTACAAAATATTGTATTTTTATGGCCAATCAAGTTAGTCCAATATGTCACTCAAAATTAAGGTTCAATCAAAAGCAATAATACCACATTTTTGAGACATATTTTTTCCCAAAAAATCAGATCTTGGTAGAGTAGGATTTGTTTGTTAATGGAGTCAAATTCCCTCAAAGTGGTTCAGTTCTAAATTATCCACCATTAGTTGAAATTTAATTCTTGTATAAAATACAGACCCCCATCTTAATTATCCTGGCTGTACAGGTTAAAGTAAAATATTCATTTTAAAAGCTTTTTGTTAACTTTCTGGCCTTTTTTTACATTAGAGTGAAATTTGTTATCTTTTGGCATCATCTTGTGGAACACCAAATATAGAGAAGTATTTGTTAAGTTGCCAGAAAACCACAGATGATCGGTTTAACCAAATTTAAATTCCTGTGATATAAAATTTAAGTTTCTTACATATTTGCCACCAAACAAGACTTGAACCACTTTTTTAAACAAATTAAAGTACTTTAACCCCGAAATGTCAAAGTTACACTGTTTTACAGTTTAACGTGGCAGTAACACTCCACCCTTCTAAAATTCCCACAAAACTTAATTTAAACACAAGCTCATCCTTATGTCTAATTGCTGAATGTACATGCCCTAAAATTGTGCATTGCTTAGCAGCAAATCACATTGAAGATCACTTGGAGTGCCCCCCTGCGGCAGTTCCGTGCAGACACTGGGCTAGCCTGAGAGGTTGCAGGCTATTAAAAGAAGGAGGATACCAACCAAATCAATATTACACACAGGGTATTTTTGACGGTGCACAAATTAAAAGTAAGAAAAATAAAAAAACGGTGATAAGGTAAATCGATGCATAAAGGGGAAGGGGTTGGATCTCACATGGGCTTATACACAATGAATGGATTGGTTGCATGGTGCCTAATGTGATCTAAGGATTTTATTTTATTTTTAAATCGATAGTCTTGAGAAAAGATGAAATTGGTATATAGGATAGGAAAGCAATTGATCAAATGCAAGGTACCTGGTGTTCTGGGATGTTTTATTTGTCAAAAGTAACAACTTAAAGGAATGGCATGTAGACATGGTTATCGATTTCTGTCAACTTGAAAACCCTCCAGATAGACCAAGATCGGTATGTGTAATACTCTCGGTATTACCATGGAAAATTACAATTTAAGCAATGATGTTGTACTTATTATTGGTAGGGATGGGCAGGATGAAGGGGCATTTCTCTAGTCTACTGGGGATGATCTAACCCAGTTTGTTTATGGATGATTCATCTGTAAGTTGAGGGTTCTATTACCTACAATCCTTGTTAATGTATCTATGTTGATTACAGAACTGCAGGAAGGGGAAAAAGCAGAAGAAATAAGTGATTGGAAAGATAATCTTGAGTGATCAAAATGAACCTTAATTTGAAATAAGCTTAGAATTAGTTTCACACAAGATTTCTTCCATATTCTGAGACTACCACAGCAAGCATTCCTTGTGTTGAGTGTGCGGTGTGTCTATGTACGGCACATGTATGTGCCGAGTTTATATACATATGTGTTCCCCCGCAAGTTTGGGGGTCGTCGGGCATTCTACACTTCGATAGCAAGCATGTACGACGTGTGTCTGGGTGGCATGTGGTTCACCGGTTATTTTGATGTGTATGTGTCCTTGGTTTAAACAGTACAAATTAGGACCTCGTTTGGTGGGTAAATTTTAAATGTTGTATGTTAACAAAAGCATGGTTCCATATTTTAAAGTGCATTTGTGATCCACAGCTTCTGCCCCTGACTTAACCTAAAAATTGAAATTTTAATCTCACTGAAGATTGACATAAGTATCTAGTAAAGGACTAAGTGTTTCAGACATGCAAAAAGTTGACTACTCTACAGAAATTTGTAATTTTGTATTTGTCCGTTAAACACCTAACACGGACCGGGGTGGTTTGCGAAAACATCGGCCAGATGCAACGAGGTGCAATCTATTTTTATTTTTAACAGACAGATGCAATGAGAACAAATTTTGCGTTTCCATTGCATCTCGGCCGTTTTTCCGGCACAAGAATAAGTAGCATACAGTCGTTAACGGCCCAGATGCAAGGAGGAAACATCGCGTCATTTTCCCGGAAGACGTCCCAGATGCAAGAGGAACATCGCGTCATTTTCCCGGAAGACGTCCCAGATCAACGAGGAACTCGCGTCATTTTTCCCGTCAGAACTCCCAGATGCAACTAGGAACATCGCGTCATGTTTCCCAGGAATACGTCCCAATGCAACGAGGACACATCGCATCATTTTTTCCGGAAAGGCGTCCACAGTGCAACGAGAAGCAAATCGGGTGCGAATGCCAATGAGAAACAGGGATCCTATTAAATTGGGATAGGCCTAGACACTCGACAGAGAATGGATGTACTGCACACGATCTCCAATGAAATCTGTAGCTTATAGTTCGCCGTCGTGCGTGGCGCTATTCACTACTCATGCTCTCCGTTTTACGTCATGAATCTTTATGCATAATTAAATTAGTAGCTTATCGAAATGGTGGCGCTATCCGATCGATATCGACATTGATCTATGGGCAATTTGGTCCCAGTGTCAACCCCCTGTGACAAGGGGGAATTCGCGCCTTCCTGCGGCCAACCGTCCGAAATGCAAGAAAGCATCCAAGCATCCATTTTTCCCGGAATGACGTCCCAGATGCAACAGGAACATGCATAATTTTCCCGGAAAGATGTCCCAGATGCACGGGAAATCCGTCCTTTTCTGGCAGACTGGTCCCAGAAGCAAACGAGGAACCTCGCGGTCATTTTCCCGGGAAGATTTCCGGGTGCCATGAGGTGCAATGAGAGTCCTTTGCGCAACAAAAACTAGTTGTTGACTGCCGAGATGCAACGAGAAACATTTTTCCGCCGACCGGTCCGACTGTTTTCGTTGCACCCGCAATGCGTCTGGGGCCGGTTAGGGTTATGACCAAAAATTCACAACAGAAAGACCATTTGGGCACGAAATATCACACAGTGGACCTATGGAGCGCGTGATCCCAACATCTGCTTTGTGACATCAAAAGCACTGTCAGAATCAATTAAAATTTTGGAAATAACCTTTTTGTGATATCTATGAACCACTAACAAAAAAGGAAGGGGCTAGGATCGCTAAATACACCTTTAACAAAATGGCTTTCACATCTTAGCGACAAGAACAAATAAATACGTGCCTTGCAGAAGTAAAAACAATAGTCAGAGAAAGACAGATTTCAAAATTTGGAAGTTTTTTTCTCAAGTGCAGACTCCAAAGTAGTTTTCTTTATTCTTCTGACAGTACGAATTATGCATCGGGCAATGAAAGCATTCTGTTTCTAATCAGCTGTGCATATTGGCTGGTTAAAAACTCAGGCTGACGTTCAGTGGAGTTACCGAAATGGTCAAAACTTCATCACAAACTACATGTACATTGGATGACTACATCATGCATATTCACTTCAACTACCTTTAAATGTTTTTATTTTATATTAATTCATGTGCACTTATCTATTAACGCAAATGAGGCAACACAAGTTAATGAGGCACGCCGGCAAATGGAATGGTGTAGACGTTGATATCAACAGGATTCTACCACAAAACATGTGGGTCCCATCTAGCCACAACTTCACATAATACAGTATTGACAAAGTTAAAAATCATGCCAGACAATTTACTTAGGGCTCATTTCTGTGAAATTCAGAGTATTTTATTTTGGGCAAGAAAACTTTTTGCCTAGAGTATTAAGGCGTGTGTTCCTAAAATGTATGGCACTAATAATAGGATCACCATCATTTTTTTTTGAGTTCGTCAAGTTAATACATTAGTATCCGGCGAAACGAGTTTCACCAAAAAATTTAAAGGCAATATTGCACCGACGTAAAGCTTTCATTAAAAATATCCATCTGAAGATTGATTGAGCGTTGTACCAAAAAATTGTGAAATTCCATCTGCCATTGAAATAAGTTCAGCAAGTTAATAAGTATTGAAATATAAGCAATCAAAACCTTTGTTTTCACTTTTAAGACATTTCTGTAGCAAGTACAAGGTAAGAAAATCTATTGACCAATGTTGAGTGTCTAATCTAAATAAAAAGCTACATTGGTCACAAGCATAGATGTTTTTAAAACTATCATTGACATCTCTATTTTCAAACAGAGTATTCAAACCTAACAAGTCCTAAACAAAAAAACAAAAAACACCAAATCGCCACCTGGCAAGTAGATTTGTTTTTAACATCCCCCAGGATTAAAACTTATCATTAATTTAACTAAGCAAGTAAGAAAGCCTGTTCTACTCAAATGTTTAGCAGAATACAGTACATGCATAGTGTAGCTGCAATGTTATCATATTCACTTTGTTTCAAAAGAACAAACTTCAAAGATCAATCCAAGAAGGCTTTGTATAGTAAACATACAGTCTATGGAAAAAAATCCTCACATTTTCCTAGTAGACTGGTAGACTAACATTTTATATGTGTTGCAAACATGATGAATGTTTGTATGCAAGACGTGCCCAGTTTTAAGGTGATGGTGACGTGTGAAGTTCCTAGGAAGGCGACTGAGGAAATTCACACTGAACTTTGCACCTGGAAGCAATGCATTTGTTCTCCATTTTTCATTTTTTTTTTATCAGGAATTTGCAGAAATTACCTGTCTAAAAACTTCACTTACTGAGTACTGGTTCATTCACAAAAGATCAGTTAAATTTTGTGCAAGACAATTCTGTGATAAACAGTTACTATCATTAACTGAAAATACTATGCATGGACAAATTAGTTATTATAAGAAAGGGGATAGGGTAGGACATGACATATTTGTAATTAAATTACAATAATATTCTCGCCATGGCCTCATTCACTTGTGCTGGTTCATGCTTGTGTGTGTGTGGTGTTTGTTGTATCTAATTGAAGGGCCAAAATCTACCTACTTCTACACCGAACATTAAACAATGATATATCTATTATCTTTTCCTCATAGGCAGTCACTATAAACAAGAGGGTATATTGAGTCCATCCACAATGCACCCGTCTTGGGAAATTTCACCTCAGGAATGTCATATGATCCCACAAAAGTTTATAATATTCTTAATGCATTAAAACCCTGCTTTTTGACTTCATTTTAGCCCACAAAGTGCTAGTACTGAGAAGAAGGTAATTTTTAGCATGATCATGAAATGCTGTGGTTCTTTAACTTTTTTAACACGTATCTACAAGTACATGTGTTTAGTACAATAGAGTATAGGTGCATTGCAATGCATTATGGGATTGGTTCAAAACACCCTCTGCTACTAAAACCAACCACTGACTGTTCATATCAAATGAGCTGAGGATGCCCCAAAGATGCTATTTATTGCAATGTCAATTTCTTCTACAGCAATGATGGTAGCATGTCAATTACAAACAAGACCGAAAGCCAACTTCCAGCATGTTGACAAATGACAATTGTCTGATGTGTATGAATGGTCACTTGATATGCTCATGAGCTGCTTGAAATGAGTCTACTTGGTAGGGAATGAGAGAGGGAATAATCATCAAATAAAATAATGACCTAAGTACCATGAAAAAATGGGAGACCAATTGATCTTTTTACATTTCACTGTTCAATTTTTTTTGTTTCTAAAAAAAATAAATTGGGGAGAACTCTACAATGATCCAGGAATATTTTTACTATCATGTTGAGCCGTTCCCTTTACATGCAAGAGATCTCTGAAATGAAATGAACTTTTCTTTAAAAATCACAAAAACCAAACACTTTCAAACACTTAACCTAAAGGCACTATCATTGATTTGCTAAATCAGAAAATAGAAAAAATCATCAAAAATCTGATTTTTGCATTTTTGTAATAAGTATAGGCATCCTAACATACCCTGCAAGTGATAAGACAAAAAGCAATCTAATAAAGCCAAATTCGGATATTTAAGCCATTACTATCCGTATGGACACTTACTACAACACGTAATTGAATGGGGATTCATATCTTTGAACAGTGCTGTTTTCTTCCTTTTTTTCAGTATGGAAAAATACCTTATTAGGGTCCTACAGCCTTATCCTTCACATTTAAGCTATTCCTGCAAATTTCAAACATTTTCACCCTTATGGGTGGATCAATGATAGTGTCTTGAAATGAGAGGATTGGTATGAAGGAAGAACAAAAAACTCTTGCACTTTGGTGGCTCAAATGTATGGAATAATAATAACTTAATCTTTTTAGAAAGTTTTCAAAATGCCGAATTCATCTGTACACTGTATTTTGTATGTGCTTCTGTTACATCTAATATACTAACAATGTTTATATGTATGTTTTTAGGGAGGGGGAACGCATACATAAAAATACAATTTTATGGTTACATCACTCTTACACAAGAGTGACAATTTCTTTTCCTTCAGTTTTCACATATGTAATACTATTCTCTTTTGAGCTCAACTTTCAGGCAGAGACAAACAAGGTAACTATTCAGTTTGTAAGTCGGACAAATATTTTTGCCAAAAGAACTAAGAGGTGGGAATTCTTATAATCCACAAAAGAAGAGGTGTTTGTAGGTTAAGAAATACTAAGAAACACCACAAGCTTGGTTTATAATACTCTCAGAGGCATGCGAGCATGCATTATGAGGCTGAACTCACGTTGATGAAAAGCTGAGTTGGTTGGGCTATTTTCTGTGCGGCGGCTGCGGCCTGGAGACCCTGCAGAGCCTGCGTGGCCTGTGTAGTAGACACAGCTACAGAGAATACCAATGATCAAATCAAATAGAAAACACACAAAAATATGGGAGGAAGAGAAATTACGTGCAGAAATCAAGATTAGACAATCAGTGGACGCTCAACAGCAGCAATTGTCATAAGTAACCATAGCATTTTCTCTCATGAGACCGCATTACATTTAGACACTGGGGGGGATGGATTAGGTTTGGAAAGGATTGGCATGTCTGTTTTCTCTTCAAATGCTAGATCAACACTTTCTCCACACCTTTTAGCCGTGAAAGAGCGAGCGAGGTGTTCAATTAATAGGTAGTGTGTCCGGCATTGTCATCAGTAATCGTATATTGTAATCACTGACTACATATAACAACTTCATAAAAAACAGTCAGATTTCAAAGAGAGGAAATGTTCTATTCCATATGCTACAGTAACAGAGACTAAGACGGTTACGCCAATTTGGTCAACAAAACCCAGATTTAAATGGGTTTTATTTCTGCAATAAAAATCTCCCTGCCACTGCACATGATGGGATTTTCATTAAATTATAAACAATTCATAAAATTTTACTTACTCATTTAAAGTTACAATCATTGTTAGTCACACAAGTCACCATCAAATCACAGACAATCCGCACTAAGGCCAAATAAAGAATGTAGGTTCTTGTCTCCGCCCGCAACATTTTTTTTGCTGCACATTATTTTTTTTTTACAAAAAACAAAAAAGACAAATTTATATTGACTTTTGTTTAAGGGGAATAAAATACACAATTTTAATATGAAAACAAGAACATGAAAACATAACGGTCTTGTCGAAAAGACACAGATCTAATCGTCTTTGGGGAAATTGTTTTCCAAAAGGAATAAAGTTGGCCCTCACCCTCCTTTTTTGAGAAAAGATAGGATGAGAACTATATTTTTTTACTTGGCCTGAAATGATAATGTTGAAGAAGAAAAAAATGAACACAACAAGCAATGTACACATCTCAATTTGATCGGTTAAATTTTTAGTGATCTACCAACCCCAGGGAGCCTGTCCCTGCCCAGCAATGACTGGTCAAATAATATCAAGAGATAACCCTAGTTTTCTGTTTAACGTCTAGGGCAGTCGACAAATCGACTGTGCAACATTCGTAACATTAACCAGCTGGCAAAATTTGAGATCAATGTTTACCCGTTCAGTCTACGGCATTGATGTCTTTACTTTGTGGTTAAATGCTTGTTCTGTTTACGGGGTCATAAAATGTGCAATATGCCGTAATGACTGATGATTCTTCTGGATTAGAAAGAACTTATGTTACTGATTGGATTAGTATTAGAGAAGTATGGATTCATCAGGGTAAATGTTCACTAAAAATTACTTTACTGAATAGACTGAATTTTAAAAGGGGATGTGTAATTTCTTGCTTATCATAGACTTGAAAGTTTAGCTGTGATTTTAAAAAGTTTGTCCTAATGTCAGTGCACTTCCACTGATGATGCATCAATCTTATTTGTCTTAAATGTAAAAGAATCCTTGAATAGGAGATTATCTAAAACCTTCTGTTTTCAATCTTATCTAACAAAAAGTTCTGGTCAAATAAATCCACCTTACCCACTGTGGTACTTTCAAGCCTAACAACCCCATGTCTTTTTGTACTTTTTCAACTATCAGTTTTATCGTATGAATACACACTCTCTGTTGATGAATATGTAGAGTTTATGCACTATTCCTCTAAAGACACCATTTAGCCCTTCTCATCCATATAACAGGTATCCTTGAAAAAAGTAATTTTTCAATTTCATTGGATTGCCATATGAGTATGTTTTTCATTGCAATGCCATGCATGCATTCATGAATTCTTCTGTCTGTTCATTACATCAAATTTCTGCACGAGATGATCACCCATAAAAGGTTAGGCATGCCACAATACTAGTACCAACAGTTCAGATGGATAAAAAAATCTCAGAAGTTTGGTGAGTCAAATTAAAGGGGAGGAAAAGGCTACAGATCAACAAGTTGTCCATAAAGGTCATTTTGTTCCTTAGCACCTTCAATGACAGGGCTCGAAAAAAAATGCAAATTTTCCAGAATCAATCAAAATTAAAAATGTCGACAATAATAAATGTCAATATTTAATATAGCGCCTTTCACAATGTATCAAAGTGCTTTACATTTATTCCACTGCCACTAGAATATTCAGCTGCCTTCCAAATGCCACAAGGCATACTCATACCTTTGGGCGCGCTCACTGGACAATATTCCTACACTCCCATTTTGCACCTGGGTGGAGAGATGCAAGCGAGGTAAGTGCCTTGCCCGTGCACAACACATTGGCTCAGCGGGACTCGTACCCAGGACCTTTGGGTCATGATCGTTGTTGTATCCACTGGAACACACGTTCCCTCCAAAACAAACTTCCCCTTCAATTCTTATGTATTTCTTTATTTAATGGACACAGATTTCCCCCAAATAGGGATATTTCCTGGGAATGTGATTTTCCAGGAATGTTTAAGGAATACGATTCGTCAGATATCTTTGAGAAAAGGTTATTTCCACAATATCAGTTGATTCGGATGGTGCATTTTCATATTATATGAGGAAATATTCATCTCATGGTGTCCCATAGGCCACTTGTGATTTCTGTCCATTTACATGTACAGAGAGAAAATACAAAATTGCAAATATCTTCCAGAATACTAGAATCTGTACGTAAGATAAGGCACACCTACTTAGGCCTACGATATAAAAATCTCGACATTCTTTATGCAAGTTTGTGGGGAGGCTCTCAAAATGCCCCTTTAAGATCTTATTCTTGAATGCAAGCATGGGACTATGCAAAAGATACCCCAATAATTATGGGATGGTTTTTGTTACACCTTGGCCTACACACAAGAAAGAAATGTGTAACTTTGTAGCTTTTGGATACAACAAAATTTAAGGAAACCACCGTATTTTGGGATATTTTAGCAGTAATTAATTTTTTGTGATCAAAATATTTTTGCGGGCTTTTGATTTCACAGAAAAGCACAAAAACAACAAATGTTCCCACTATTAAATATTGGAAGATGATGAAATGGGTTTACAAAAGGATTTGTTCTTCTCAGAAGGGCAATTTCAGTATGCCAATATGGCAATAACCTGCTTGATAATCACTACTTTGCATTTAATTTGCCATGCTGAAAAAGTGTAGATTTATAAAAAGAAGTTTTAATGACAAAACTTGAAACATTGCATTTAACAAAACAAACATGAAAATGGTTAACATATCCGGTGTGATTTATCAGCTTCAAAATAATTTAAAAACAGAAAATTATTTTAATTATGAATTATGCTCCCCTATTTTGCATTATGAATTGAAAATTCTCTTTGTAAACAATCTTCAGCAACTTTGCAATCAATGCCACAAATGTCAGAGGTAATGAATCTATATTATTGTGAGTGGCTGAATGATGAAGTTACTGTCTTTTCCATTCTTGGGTGAGAATTTTTTTCCAGGCACCAAATCCAGCACTGTAATTCCATAAGGCATGATTACCAGTGATCGATTTTACTACGCGTGCGCATGCCTCGTTAACCCAATCGTAAGTACCTAAATTCATCGTAACTACCCGAACACGCGCAAGTTTGCGATGCGTTCGTGTTTAGATTTCACAAACGTTGCGACGCTTCACGTCGTAAAACCCTTCGCTGATCAACATAATAAAGGGAATTTAATTAAAGGGGGTATTGTGTGATCCACAGCATCTTCCCCTTACAACCTGCGTACCTCTAAAAACTTGAGATTTTTTGCACACTGAAACTGTTAACCTTGATTTGTAAAGCAGCCTAATCTGATGTGGCAAATTTGACAGTCCCACCACAGAGAAATTCAATTCTGTCCAAAGAAGGAACTGGTGACACAGTGTATCTCCTTGCCATTCACCATTGATTCTCAAGGTTCGATTACTAAAGGAAGGCGAAATTTGGAGGTGGAAGAGAGGGTATGGGTTAAGGGTTGGGTCAAGGAATAAGAGGGGGTAATTCACAATTGAGGTCTCAGGTTCGATTACCCGAAGGGGCTTGTTTCTCATGGCTTAAAGTGAATATGGTGGTTATAATCAATCCCTTCTGGTGCTTGCAGCTTCCCCCAGATATATCCCGGTTTTCCTCCTCCTGCTCAAAATACATTTCTTGCATAAATCTATTCTGGTATTATGGTTTCTTCTGAAGTGCCAAGTGCCTATGGCTGCAGCATAATGGCCCTTACATGGATTTTTTTCACACATTACAAATACTCAAATTATTATTAATTACAATTCAGCACACTCAGCACAGTGGCCAATATGTACACTTTGGATATAAACATTTAAAAGGTGCAGTCCAGAATCAACTTGAATTTGAGAATATCTTTTCTCAAGAATATCTACTGAAACCGTTTACAAACACATTTCCTGAATGAGAAACACCTGCCCTGTTTGTGTGATCATTGACATCTTAACAACCAGTCATCAGACTTTTTGGTTTATTAACAACCTTCTTTGAAAAAGGACTGTATCACTGCTAACCATAATTTGATAGTAATTAGAGTGTAAAAATTTGCTAACTCTCATCAAACAAAGGTAACAAGTTGTGTGAGTTTACAAAGATCTGAATAGTCAACTATGAGAAGTTCAATTAAATTAACTCAAGTTTGGTGGGCGAGCAATGAAGATGAGGCCTAAGATCTCAATGTAACACTTGCCAATCAAATTTGTTTTCATTTTTATTATTATTATTACTATTATTTTTTTTTCACACAGGCACACCAAGACCTTTTTTTACTTGACCCTAAATTGGTTGGCTGACCCCCGTAGAGTGCCTGAAATCCCAACGTCTGGGCCACGGAACGACTGTTTGTCTGTATGGTAAAGGGTCTGCGGAACGGAGGTTGCCTGAGAGAAAACACATACTTAAAATAATGGGCCCATTAATTACATTGGTGAATGTAAGGTACTGCTACCGACCCGAGATGAGACATAATATCATACCCTATTCAAGTAAAACAGAAAGGTTGCACTTTCAAACTAATTTCATCAAGATTCAAACATGGGGAAATGGGCACAGTACTGAGACACAATCAATCAGGATTCGGGGGGTTTGCATATATGGAGATTCTCCGAGAAGGATTCCTCAAAGGTTTCATTTTCACTTATTTGTGAGCAGTTGGGCCTAAATTCAACACACTTCAAATTATCAATCAATAGAGTCATGGTTTGGATACTTAGGTCCACAAAATATTTGAGGCATGTCATTAAACAGACCCATGTTGGGGATCCGAGCTTTGGGGCAAAGTACGCATTGGTGACGATTTATCAGCAGGTGCTCGCTTGGCATCCCAAACATTTTTGAAAGCAGCAAGCTTCTTTTTTGCCTATAATATAGGCCTTAGCATTATTGTGTTTTTGTGATTATTCAAGGAGAGCAAACTAAACTAAAATTATGAATGGAAAATGTCTCACAAAAATATTAACCTTGTGAAACTACAATCTTGTTCAAAATTGTTGGAACACTTGGTACAGATTTGGTTCCCACCCTCATTCAATGTTGCATGAGCACGACACCCTTGGGCGATCTCGCTCAATATTATTTTCAACATGACTTGGGAGGGGACGGAGGGGAAAGAAAGTTATGTTACAATGCGTATACAAGCCTATTGCATAGCTGCAATATTAACAAGTGGTCCAAGGGAACTTATGAACAAGATTGTAGTACAACAATATAATGCAATCATGACATACATGTATTACTCCTCCAATTTTGAACATGCAAAAGTTTTGTAAACACTGATTTTTACTTAGTTGTTGCATGGAGGAATGTCTGCATTTGTGGTCAAAATATGCAATCACATGAGGAGAATCATTAGCAGGTGTGTACCTTCTGTAGGTAAAATTAGCTCATTATCATGCATCTTATTCAGTGGGTGGGGTTAGGAAGCACACGCCAATATCATGGGTTATTGCCATCTTTATATGAGACGAATATTAGTAGTGTGCGTAGCTCGCGCAAGTGTTTACGCGAGGCGTTAGAAGGTTACGCAGTCAAGCCACACTAGTATGGCGTTGGTTCATTTTTGACAGCTGTGGAATATTTTTGCCCTTTTGGCTAAATTATTGAACAAAAGGCGTTTCTCGAAACCACACCCGCACAGTGCTAGAGAAAGAAACAGAAGCAACAATTTAAGATCTCAGGGAAGTTTGTGATGGCCCACCAAGATTTTATCCCCTCAACATGGGAAGTGATTTGACCTCGGAAGACCCCCACTGACCTTTGAAATGACCTTCCAAAGTGGCAACACTAAATGTTGACCACACCCACCAAGTTTCATCCTCTTACCAACATGATTAGTAATTGACCTTAAATGACCCCACACGACATTCAAATGACCATCAAAATTTTTTGGCACTGAAGGATGACCCCCACACCAATTTACACTTCATAACATGTTAAAGTGATTTGACCTTGGATGACCCCACATGACCTGAAATGGACTTCAAAATTTTGGTACTAAATGTTACCACACCCACCAATTTTCATCCTCCTACCAGATGTTGTGATGTGACTTGGATGACCCATCATTGACCGTTCACATGACCCTTCAAAAGTTTTGGAACGGAATGTTGATCATACCCACCAACTTTTACCCTCAAACAAATGTCAAGTGATTGGACCTTGATGACCTCGGATGACCTTGAAATGACTTCAAAATTTTGCTACTTGAACTGTTGACCACACCACCAATTTTCATCCTCCTTCCACAGTTAAGTGATTTGACCTTAGATGACATTGCAATGACCTGTTCAAAATTAGTGGTTAATGAATGTTGACCACAACACCAAATTTCATCTCCTACCACATGTTAAGTGATTTGACCTTCGGATGCCCTCGAGACCTTGAAATGACCTCAAAAAATTTTTGGTACTGAATGTTGACCAAACCACCATTTCATCCTCCTACCACAATGTTAAGTGATTAATTTGACTTGGAGACCTCGGATGACCTTGAAAGACCTTTAAAATTTTTGGTTCACTGAATGTTGACCACACCCACCAATTTTATCCTCCTACACACCATGTTGAGTGATTGACCTTGGATGACCTCAGATGACTTGAAATGACCTTCAACATTTCCGGCCCTGAATGTTGACCAATCCACCAATTTTCATCCTCTACAACATGTTAAGTGATTTGACCTTGGGACCTCAGATGACCTTTAATGAACCTTCAAAAAATTTCGGCACTGAAGGTTGACCACACCCACCACGTTTCATCATCATACCACAACAGATAAAGTTTATAGCAATTTAACTCCAATTTTGACCTATTTTTGACCCCCTTTGACCTTGACCAAGCCACATGCCCCTCCCTCCGAACTCATCCGCAGCCTACTTGAGTGACATCGATGGTTGCGAAGATGGACACCCCAACTTGCTCCAAGCAAAAGATATCGTGTTTAACAACAAAATTTTTTTATTTATAGCGTTTAGCCCTATTTTGGCCCATATTTGACCCTATTTTTGACCCACATTGACTTTGCCCCATGCCACATGGACCCACTTGTATCCCACCCAACGCCTACTTGAGATACCTCTATGTGCGCAATGGACTTCACACTTGCTTAGTTCCAAAGATATCGTAAGGGATCACACACACACACGCACGGACGGCTACCATTTCTATAGTCCCCGTCGCCAACAAAAAGTTGGCGGGGCCCATAAAAACTATTTTGTGATTAAAACAACCAAAAATAAATAGAAGAAATAAAAGATAGTATTTGTTTTGCCTATCTAAATTCGTGTCATATTGTAGGCAGTCAATATTTTTATCGCGTGGATACGGCTGCGCCGGCATCCACTACTCAAAATATTGGACCTGCCCATCCAATATGACACGATAATAGTATAGGCAAAACAAACCAATCCGATCTTTTATTCTCTAATTTTGGAATTTGCTCCCAAAAAGGTGGTAGGAGCTGATCCCTCAATTATTCAGGAGTTGGCGGTGTACAGTACTACATTTCATAAGCCATATTTGTACGTGCAACGTGCACTTTTGTGCCCCACCTTTTTGTGTGGTACCTAAGTTAGGCGCAAATTTACTTGGTTAACCACAAAAATATCGCGCGGACGTCCACTGGGTAGAGGGGGGTAATGGAAACTAAACAACTCAACCTTAAATCCCCTTGTTGTTAAAAATGCGAATATATGCAAAATTGACCTCTCATCTATATTAGTAGAATGGACCATGCTTTGCATCTAGCAAGTTTCAAGTTAAAAAAAATTTTAATTGTGGAATTCAGATGGCCTTAAAAGTAGTTTTTATTATGGGGCAATAAGTATCTGTAGTGAAATTAGACCAACAGAAAAGTTACATAAGGACTATTGCTTAAAACTGGAGTATTCTCTCCCGTGGTTAATTTGGACTTGGGCAAACAAACGGTGAGAAAATTTCGTCCTTTGAAGGGGAGTTAAGCCACCAGTCCCGTGTATGCCTGTACATTTAATTCACAGCCAGATTTTATAACAGTTGAATGTAAAACCCCTGGCTTGTCCCAGCCCACCCTGGAAACCCTTACCTGGGATCACTGAGTGATTGAGGCATAAACCAGGTTAAAGAAGACAACTTATTAAAGGCCATGGCCCGATCGCTAATAGCCTCGTCCCAGAACCCAAGATTTCCCGGAAAGTGGTCAACATTTGGCATC